>JAOWBN010000011.1:115690-138245 GCA_028565015.1 Pinguicula moranensis | reverse complement strand
TTCTATAGGATTTATGATTCTAGATTTAGTTAGGATTTGGTTTGTAGTACTATATATACCCAAGGGGTTATTCTTAAATAAAGTACGAGTTTGATTATTATTTTCTACAAAAGCAGTATGCTTGGACATCTTTTCTATCATTGAAAAGGCTGGTACTTCCACCCGATTACTCAATGAGGAAGAAATGGAAGCAGAATACTTGGTTGTTACTTCTATCATTCCAAATTGGATTGTAGAAGTACAAACCAGCTATTCTTGTTTATTGAGATCATTGGGGCAAAATTAATTGGTTCACAGGATCATCCCCACTATCTATACACTAGTGATATCCTCATATATAAAGGAAAGATATGTGCTGGAGGTAATGATGATCTAAGGGGCAAAATATTTTTAAATCTCCACACCACACCAGTGGGTGGACACTCAGGTATTTTTGCCACCTATCACAAATTAAAATCTTTCTTCTATTAGCCTGGTTTGAAAGCTGATGTAGCTAAGTAGATTGGAGAGTATCACACTTGCTAAAGGAGTAAAGTGGAATGAGTAGTTTTTCCTGTTCTACTCCAACCCTTACCCATACCTCAGCAAGCATGATCATACAAATATGGACTTTATAGATGGCTTGCCTAAATCTAAAGGAAAAGATTCAATCTTGGTGGTGGGGGACAGATTCACCAAGTATGCACATTTTATTCCCCTCACACATCCCTATTCAGCAAAAAGAAATAGCCAAGGTATTCTTGGATCAAATATATAAACTTCATGGCCTATCTCAAGAGATTGTAACAGACAGAGGAAATGTCTTTACTAGTGTTTTTGTGAGAGAATTATACTAATTGGCAGGTGTGGCTCTAAGCATGCCTACAAACCTATCACCCCCAATCTAATGGGCAAGCTGAAAGAGTAAATCAATGCTTGGAAGGCTACTTGAGTTGCATGACACATCATAAACCATACCAATGGCATAAATGGTCACCTTTAGCAGAATTGTGGTACAATTCTCTTATCGCACAAGCCTGGATTCTACCCCATTTAAAGCTCTATATGGTCAAGATTCTATTCATCTTCCTTAAGACCTTATTTACCAACCACTCCAGTTACAGTCAAGGAATTATTCAGAGAAAGGCAAGTATGGACTAGTCTCCTGAAGGAAAATATAAAATTAGTACAAGATAGAATGAAAACTCTAGTTCATCGCAGGGTGAAAGAAGTTTCACCCATGGTGATATGGTTTATCTAAAGTTGGAAACATATTGCCAGAGTACAATCTCTATGTTTTAAAACTCAAAGAAATTAAATCTTTCAAGATAAAATTGCAATATAAAAGAAAAACAGCAAAAATGTAAATAAGAGGCGATATAAGCCCTGTGGCTCGTCAAATCCTTAGATTCTGGGTAATCCACATTGAGCTTCGGAAATGGATGCCCTCGTAGTTTATATTACTTCTCCAAGATAGAGCCAACAACTCTCAATTATAGATATCGAACCAAACCCTCACAGAAAACCTCTTCACAATTGGCAAACAGGCGCTGAACAAAACATGATAATATATAACAAGAAGTCAGCCTCAAAGATTAGCCAAACAATCGGCTAAAAACAAAGTAATCGATTAGAAAACCAGAAGTTCTCTCGAAGAACAGTTGAGAGAAAACTGAAGAGGGTTTGAAGAATAATCGAAAACGTAGAAGTTCTATCTAGCGTAGCGTATGCAAAATAGACGAGTTTATATACTTTGATCTAGTCTTGATCTTGTACGTTGAATTCGATTATCCAACAATCTACATTAGGTCCTCATAAGTCAGTATATCATCCGTTGGATCACTTCTTGGAGTCAATGGTCATGATTGCTTTGTTTGCACAGTTTAAAGATGGTCGTTAGATCATTGTAGACGACGATTTAACCAGATCTGTTTGACCGTTTAAATTCAGCTTCCTCGAGAAGCTACTCCCTTGTATCGTTGGATCGAAATAAACGTGTACTGTTGAGATCAGATTACAGGATTTGACGGGTAACAAAAGATAACCATTGGATTTTAGTGGCAATGGACAGTCGAGATTATAATATAAGTACACATACGTGTCACGATACAGACTATCAGTTTTAAAACTCATCAACGGCTCAGATTACTTTATCTAAACAAGGGTCTTTTGGAAATTTCACCCAACAATCTCCATCTTGAAATCACCCAAAACTCCAGGGTGCATGTTTCAAGCTACAAGAACTAGAATCCCTCATCACTCTTTTATACCACTGCCTTAGGGCCTGTTTTAAACCATATAATGACCTTCTTAACAAGCACAATGAATAAGGTTGTATTTTATCCTCGAGCCTAAAGGTAGTTCCATAAATATTTCCTTTTATAACTCCCTATTTAAGAAAGCAATCTTAACATCAAGTTGTTCAAGTTCAAATCTAAACATACAACATAAGAAAGCATAATTCTGATAGTTTTACATTTCACAACAAGAGAAAAAATTTCAATGTCATCACTTCCTTCTTTTAGGGAAAACCCTTTAGCTACTAACCTAACTTTGAATAGACAATGATCACAACGTAAAATTCATTGCTTTAATTTATACACCCAGCACAACCTATAGTCTTCTCATTTTTAGGCTTAAGCACCTAATTTCAGGTTTGATTCTTCTTAAGAGAATTCATTTCTTCAGACATCGCAAATTTTCATTTTTCAGAGTTTTCACTAGTAATGGCAGAACTATAAGTTTCAAGTTAAAAAATAGCAAGATTATCACCAACAGATAAAGCATAATCAACTAATTCAGCAAAGTTCGCATATATAGCAGGCATTTTTTTATTCCTAATGCCCTTATTAAGGGCAATGTTGTATGAGGTGGAAGATTGGGGCAGATCAGATGGAAACTGATCAGGTTCTGAGAAATCTTGAATTTCTTCATGTTCCTCATATTGGACAAGTTCCTGCGAGGGAATTTTTATGTCCAGCTCCACCGGAATAGAAGCTTCCCTTAACTAGACCTCATTTGATGTCTCGGCAGAATTTACAGGCAAGCAAGCGAAATGAGATTCATTAAAAATAATATCTCTGCTAATAGTTTTTAGTACCTTCTTGGTATCCAAGGAAAACACGTTTAAGTGACATGGGGTCTAACTTTTCATACTTAGTGTGTCTAAAAGTTGCACACCCAAACACCCTTAAGTGGATCAGATTCTGGTCTCTCCTGGACCAAACAAATTCCGGGCATTTAAAGTCTAAGACAGATGAGGGACTCCTATTGATTAGATAGACAGTCTTGTCCAGTGCCTCTCCCCAAAAAGTTTTTTCAAATAACAAGAAAGCATCTCACTTTATCAAGCAAAGTTCTATTCATGCGTTCAGCTATCCCATTCTATTGAGGGGTATACCTTATAGTTTGATGCCTAGTTATTCTACTTTCATAACACAAATTATCAAATTGCAAAATTCTAAGCCATTGTCAGTTCTCAAAAACTTAATCTTTTTATCACTTTGATTTTCAATCAAAGTTTTTCACTCTTTAAACTTTATAAAATTTTCATCTTTAGTACGTAACAGAAACACCCAAACTTTTATAATAAAGTCATCAACTAAATACAGAAAATATTTAGCACCACCATGAGTAACAACAAGTTCAGGACCCCACAAATCAACACGAAGGTATTAAAGTATGGACTTAGAAAAATGCATGCCTTTTGAAAACTTAAGTTTATGTTGTTTACAAGGTACATATGCTTCACAAAAGTCTAGATCAACAATGGCATGCTTCCCTAAAGAGACTATAGAATGCAATACTTTTAAACTTTTCATGCTCATGTGTCCTAATTTAAGATGCCAAAATTTTGAATTTTCAGAAGCAGAAGATGCCAAGACACAATTATCGGACTTTAAAACAATTAGCACACCATTTTTCAGCATAAAATGAGCATCCAATTTCTTCTAAGGCTCCTAATGAAATTAGATTCATTTTTAAATCAGGAATATATCTCACAATGATCATACAAACATGCTTTTCACCATACAGATGCAAATTTACAGTCAAGTACCCTCTACAGAACATACATTGTGATCTCCCATATACACAATTCCTTTTCAAACCAACTTTTATGAGGGCACATATGAAAAGTACAACCATAATCAAGCACCCACTCATCAAACAAGAGATTGTCACTCACAAAAAGCACTTCAGACAGGTAAGAGGCAACATATAGTACTTCATTGATATCGTCATCATTTTTACCATTTGAAGTAGCAACGTTAGACTCAGACCGTCTTCTCTTTTTGCTTTAGTTTAAAACAATTTGGAATAATATGACCAAGCTCCTTACCGTATTTCAATAAACTTCTCATTTTTCATTTACATGCCAGGGAGCAACATCATTCTTGGTTAGCTTATTTTTACTATCTCCCTTATCATTTTTATCCCTTTTATCCTTATCATTGTTCTAATTTTTACTAGGTTCAGACTTCACATTTGCATACAGAGCATTTGAGGAATTCTTACTATTCTTCAATTTTTTTTCTCTAGATTTCAGTCGAGACATAATGGTTTCAAGTTTAGCACAGTTTCAGCATATTGCAAAGCATTTTTAACAACCAGAAAACCATTAGTCACAGAATTCAGTAGAATCATAGCAAGACTATGATCATCAAATTCATGACTAGTTCCTTTTAAAGTTTGTGATAACCTAAAAAAAATCATCTAAATTAGCATCAATAGACTTAGCGGGGTTCATTCTAAAAGTAAACAGAGAACCTTTAATTTTAATCAAGTTTGTAGCAGATTTTGAGGCATATGAAGCATTCAGTTTGTTCCAAAGAGCTATTGGATCTTCACTACATCTATTTTCCTAAGCACAAAATCAGAAAGATTTAAGATAATTAGATTATAAGTTTCTTTTTTAATTTCGTCCAATTTTTTCTTGGCATCTTCAGGCCAGAGTTTAATATCTTTCCTGAGTGCATAATGAACTTTATTATGCAACAGAATTGCTTTCATTCTCCTAAACCATGTACTAAAATCCCTTTTCCCATCAAACATTGAAATTTCCACTCTAGTTGACATATTTTCTTCGTAGATCACACAGGAGTAAGCTTCAGAGCCTTACATTTTTTTCGTAGACACGCTTAGTTGTGTCTTGATACCTTTGGATGTTGCTTTTGGCTCGTGCCCTCTTATCCCAAAAATCTCGAGGTCCAAGTAGCTCGCATCCATGCTTCTTTCTTTCTCATAATTTTGGACACAGAGAATATGGATCATGATCTCTACAAGGGCCACAATCTCAAATCCAAAATGAGGGCAAAATGATTTTTCCTCATTGTTCCGTGAGTCATCCGATAACTCCATAGCATCCTGGCTAGTTCTTCTGCCCAACCTCCTTCACTACACTCGAACATTTTCTACAGTTGGGTGATTATGGTCCGGTTGGTGACCTATGTCTGCCCGTTGTCTAGGGGGTTGTACACTGAGGTAATGTTCTTCTTTATTTCTAAGTCCTTGCACGAGTCCATATCCACTTCCTTGGAACTATGCACCATTGTCGGATACCAGGAAAAAGGAGAGCTTGAACTGGCACACTATGTTTTTTCAGAAGAACCTTATGGCTTCGACTTTGAAAATGCGGTTAAGAGCTTCAACTTCTACCAACTTGCTGAAGAATTCCATGACCATAATTATGAAATTCTTCTGCCCGATGGTTTGGCACGGGTTATGAGGTGACGCTGCTCCTTGCCCTTAGGGGAAAGCATCCCGTGGAGGAGGAAATTTATCAAAGGTGTCTTCCAGGTTTCTCGTGCGGGCCATTCTTTGATGAAGTTGACCATCGAAGAATCAATTGACATAGTATACTGGTCGCTGGGATTTTTCCTCTTCGAGGAAGAGGAGCTCCTTGCAATTTTTGGGGTGACGAGGACTATAATCTCTTGGAGGTACACTTTCAATTAGCCGAAGGCTTCTTGATAGCCTTCATCCTAATCAAGCATTCCTCATTTTTTTCAATAGCTTGAATAAGGGTATGCCTTATCTGCGAACTTAGATATGAACCGGTTGAGGACAGCTATGCAGCCTACAAGTTTGTGAATTTCTTTTATGTTGCAGGGTGGTTGCATAATCATTATCGTCTAGATTTTGTCTGTATTGGCCTCGATTCCTACCTCCGAGACCAATTATCCAAGGAATGTTCCCCCTTCCACCTCAAAGGTGTACTTTGATGGATTTAGCTTCAATCTTATTTTACAAATAGTAGCAAAACATGCTCTCATGTGTTCAAGATGTTTATGTGGTTTGAGACTTTTTACAAGCATATCATTGACGTAGACTTCCATGCATTCTCCAATGAGTGGGGCAAAGATGTGATTTACCATTCGTTGGTATGTGGACCCAGCATTCTTAAGTTTGAAGGGCATTACGACGTAGCAGTAAATTACATGAGATGTGACAAAGGCGGTTTTCACACAATCTTGTTCGGCGAGTGGGATTTGTTGGTTTCCCTGACGATCATCCACCATGCTCAAAAGAGCATTTCCAGCGGTGGCATCAACCATTCGATCAATAGGTGGGAGAGGGTACGGGTCCTTCTCACAGTGCTTGTTCAGGTCCATGAAGTCAACGCAAATCCTCCACATGCTTCCTCTTTTTGGTACTTGGACCACGTTGGACAACCATTCCGTGTATTGGACCTCCTATATGTGCTTGGCGGCTAACAGCTACTGGAACTTGGACCTAATGATGAGGTCTTCCTCTGGGGTTGTGCTTCTTTGTTGTATAGGTTTTGCATTTGGACGACCGTTCAGCAGATGATCTGCAATCTCGGGACTAACACCCTAGAAAGCGATCAGACCCCCAGGTGAAAATGTCCTCGTACACTCATAAACATGCCAAAATTACTCCTCTAAGAGTACGTTGAGATGTAGTCCTATTCGGACCAAAGTTTCAGGAAAGTCCACCCTCAAGGATACTTCCTTGTATGAAGTCAGCCATATTTTTTTAAATTCCTCCGTTTGAAAGTTGTTTATCTGGCATTTAGGGATCGCGTCCCCATACAAAAGGTGTACCTGAGGTTCCTTTGGGCAGGTCATCTCGAGGTATTCTTCCTGACTGGTCTCGACCACTCTTGGAGAACGTTCCCCGAGGTGGGCGCTTTGAGCTCTCGCTTTCCCCACTCCATCGGGGGTAGAAAACTTCATCAGTTTGTATTAAGTGGATACGAAAGCTTAAAATTAATACAGGGTAGGTCTACTGAGTATGACATTGTAACTGAAGGGCTCCTCGACCACGGCAAACCTAACCAACTGCGTGGCAATTTTTTGTTCCTCTCCTAACTTTACAGGCAACCTGATGACTCCCAAGGATTTGACCTCAATTTCCCCGAATCTCACCGGTGGAGTAGTGATGGATTCCAATCATTCTTTCCCCATACCCATCTAGTCAAGGACATTCGAGGAGATAATGTTTGTGGAGCTCCCTTGGTCGACCAAGATTTTTTCACATCAAACTTCTCGATCATCGCTGCAATCACCAAAAGCGCATCTTTTGGGAAATCTCTGGGTATTGTTGTTTCCTCAAAGAGTACTTCTATGGAGGCTTTGGGTAGGTCCTCCAAAGATTACGTTCACGTCAGGTGGGGGCGATGCCTCCAGTCGAGAACTTCCACTCTAGGATTGTTATGGGACTGTAGCCTCCTTGTAAAGTTCATGTGAGTGGGGTATCCTAGGACTTTGTGCCACTCAATACTGTAGTAGTGGGTGAAGCAAATGGGCGACTCTCCTTCCTGTTGGGTAACATCTATTATGTAGAAACAGAGTCAAAAGTTTTACCTCATTCAGGCTTTATTGTTTGATCATTGTTCCCGGCTGGATAGCTTCAAAATACTTTAGTCGTGCTTTGATTTTGGTCATGGGGGAATGAGCTTGATGTTTCGGTGTTTCTATCATTCTTATATGTTGGTTGGGTGAGCTTCTCAATTGGTATGAGAAATGTTTCCTACGGATGGTGCCAATGATGCGACCAAGGAAAAATTCCCTTTGATCCACATTGTACAACTCCAGGAGCGGAGGGGCGGATTATCGGGGTGTGTGGTACGAGTGTGTGCGAATAAGAGCTAGTGTACCCCCAACTTTTATCTTCCGGAATTGCTTATTCATTACAATGGCCAAACCAACCTATTTATTTTGTTTACAAGGGGTAAAATGGTATTTTCCTCGAAATGTAACATGTAACCTTCTATCCCACTTGTGAAAAGTGGTCGTTGCATGTTATCTTGTTATTGGGTTGCAAAGGCCGTTTCTCATAATCTCGGATGGGGTTCGAGATAGATAAGGCATGTCGTTAACTGCAGCATGCTTTTGTCAGGGGTGTATGTGGACACCTTTTCCGCAGAGTCATTGGATGTTCAACCTAAGTAATCCTCTTCGTCCTTTAATAAGTGAGTATAAGTAAAAATCGATGAGGTATGTGGAGTTATCCTTTAGAGGTGATTTTGTGGTGTCTCCTCGTAAGCAACCTTCTTTAATGGGCCTTCTTACCAGACTTTTTGCCTCCCACATCAACAGCCCCTTTACCGCACCTGTGTTGAAGAAAGATAGAGTGTGGAGAACGTGCGTAGATTACAGATACTTGATTAGTCTAACGGTCAAGAGCAAATTTTCCATTCTAGTGATTGATGAGCTAGTTGATGAGTCGTACGATGTTGTTTACATCAGTAAACTAGACCTCCAATCAGGTTACTTTCATATTAGTATGGTGTATATAATGTATATATATATATATATATATATATGTGTGTGTGTGTGTGTATGTATGTGTTACCCACCATGATCAATTTGAGTTTCTAGTGATACCTTTTGGACTTTGCAACACACCAACAACCTTCCAAAGTATGTTGAACCAAGTGCTTACTAAAGTAATAAGGAGGATTGTTTTGGTGCTTTTTAAACACTTCTTGGTGTATATTAAGAGTTGGAGTGTGCCTCTGATCCATTTGGGAGTTGTGCTAGATACTATGCGGAAGCACAATTTGTGTGCAAAAAAATCTAAGTGCTCCTTTGACCAAAGCTCCATAAAATACCTCAGCCATGCCATATCTTCACAAGTAGTAGCCACAAATGCAGTTGTTGGGTTATCAAGGGGGTATGAGATTTTTGATTTTTTTCAAACAAAATTGAAACAAAAACCCATAAAAACGTGTATTACAAGTTCTTGGTAAAGTAACATACCTCAATCAATCGAATCTGGAACAAAATCCGTGAAAGATGCAGTTTTGTTGGTCACAAAAATCCCCAAAAAGGAGACCTCTACCCGTGTGCACTCCTTGACGTGATGAAACAAGGTTGCTAGACCTCAATCCAGAATTTTCCGGCGACGACAGCATCACGGAAATGGAGTCGTGAAGATGAGTTAGATCAAGAAGAAGATAGGGAAGACGATGGAAAAACCAAGGCCTAAATTCTTCTTCGTTTTCTGTTTTTATATTTTGAGCATTGAGCTCGAATTAATCGAGTCCAATAACCAATTTTAGTTGGGCTCGATTTAATCGAGCCCATTCACCGTCTTCCTCGAGCCGGGCTCGATTAAATTGGGTCTGTCCCACCGAGGCCCAATTTATCTTCTCATGCTCGGGTCGTCAGATTAAATAATCCTGATTAATTCGTCTCGGACCGATCTCGATCCATTCGCGAAATTAATTGTCTCACATAATTAATTAAATTCTCTATGCTTCAGTTCGTCGAATAGAGCGAACCAATATGATCTATATCCAGATCAAATTAATATCTGTTAATATATAAATCATAATTGGCATCTAGCGATGCATTATGATCCGATCCAGTACAGACAAATCGAGATCCTTTAATCACTTTTAATATTGATTCTTTCATCACATAATATCCATTAATTAATGTCAAGCGTAGTAATGTGTCATCCTTGACCATTAATTAATTTCTTGATTTTCAGGTACATAATTGTTTATATGTGATTATCTCATAATCACAAATGCATGCATAACAATTATTACTGCATCAAGGGTCCCTGGGATATTAATTATCTCACACAAGGTGAGACGGACAAATGTACCATCTTGATAATTCATAACTTCTAGCATGAGTCATGCATATTCGGAAACTTACCTTTATAGCCCATCAGTTAAAAGGAGTGTTTGATAATTTCGCGCAATACACATTAATCATCTAAAATTATGAATATCTCAGATAATTGAATTAATACTACTTCACTTTGCTAATGACACAAACACAATCTATACAGCAAGTCAATATGGGTCACGTCCAATACTATGTACCCCATACATTCATATTCATGTGATTAAATAGATACTTCCTATCAATGATCTATTAAAAATGGTCATACATTAATCCACTGCTAGTCCATATAGTCATCTAGTGTTCCCTTTGCTAATGACATAAGAATAGGGACTGATTTAGAGTTTTGATTATAATTCATAAAATTCCACAATTCGAGTTTTCAACTCAAATGATCAATAATACATACAAAAATATAGGAACAAAATAATATACATCATTCAAAATACATAAAATCAACAAGTGCACCATCAAGAGATTGGAGCTCTAGGTCACTATCTTAACAATATCCCACTTGAACTAGAGCCAATCAAGCCCTATGATCTCATATACAAAACACAGCATCCCTAAAGCCAATTCCTCATGTATCGTATACTCATAGCACCAACATGTCTCTCATGATATGCTAGAAGAAGTGGTTTTATCAGTGTATCAACTTTGTTGCTGTTTGTACCTACTTTGCACATTTTGATGTCTTATTCTCAACAAATTCCCGAATAACATGATACTTGCGCTTGATGTGCATAGTGCGCTTGCTGGATATGAAATCGTTTACATTCGCAATTGCTCCAGTGTTTTTACAATAAAGTTCCATCGCATCTACCATGCTAGGAACAATACCAAGCTCATCAACGAGCTCTTTTATCCATATCCACATCTTGCCTGCCTCGCAAGTAGCTATATATTCTGCTTTGATGGTGGAGTCAGTCGTGCAGTCCTGTTTGGAACTCTTCCAAGAGACGGCACCACCATTAAGCATATATACATAACTTGTTTGTAATTTTGAGTCATCACGGTCGGTTTGGAAGCAGCCATCATAGTACCCTGTAACTGTGAGATGCTTCTCACCATCATAGACCAAAATCAAATTCTTAGTTCTTCTCAAGTAATTAAGGATATTTTTTACCGCTGTCCAGTGATCCTCCTCAGGATCCTTTTGATATCTGCTTGTTATTCTCAGAGCATAAGACACGTCAGGGCGTATACATAACATGGCATAGATAATAGACCCAAACACTGATGCGTATGGGATCATGTTCATCTTCTCTTGTTGCTCACGTGTCCTAGGACACTAAGACATACTGAGAGAAACACCGTGTGACATAGGTAGGAAACCTCACTTGGAATCCTGCATGTTGAACATTTCCAAAACCTTTCCTATGTATGTACTCTGACTCAAACTAATGAGTCTCTCTGATCTATCACGATAGATCCGGATACCCAAGATATATGTAGCCTCGACCAAGTCTTTCATTGAGAAAACAGTACACAATGATGCCTTGACATTTTCAAGCATACGAACATCGTTCCCAATCAAAAGAATGTAATCGACATATAATACCAAAAATACAATTGAGCTCCCACTCAATTTCTTGTAAACACAAGGTTCTTTTTAAGTTTTTAATGAATCCCAACTTCTTGACCTCGTCATCGAACCTTAAGTTCCAAGTCCGAGATGCCTGCTTTGGCCCATAAATGAACCTGTTAAGCTTGCATACCTTTTCAGCTCTTTTAGGATTCACAAAACTGTCAGGTTGCACCATGTAGACATCCTCTTCCAAAATCTCGTTCAGGAACGCGGTTTTGACATCCATCTGCCCAATCACATAATCATGAAATGTGGCAATAGCTAAAAGGATCCAAATTGACTGAAACTTGCCCACTGGTGCAAAGGTCTCATCATAGTCGATTCCCTCGACTTGAGTAAAATATTTTGCCACTAGACGCGCCTTGTACAGAGTCAAGTTACCATCCATATCAGTCTTCCTCTTGAAGACTCATTTGTTTTTCACGGGTTTTACCCCTTCATGTAAGTCAACCAGGTCCTACACTTGGTTGTATTCCATGGATTGCAATTCGGATTTCATGGCATTAAGCCATTCATCGGAATCCTCTATTGACAATGCTTCATGATAAGTCATGTGATCGATATCACCAACAAGTAATATCTCATGTAGTCCTAAATACCTATCAATTTTTCGGACTACTATCCCTGTCCTTCTAACATATGGTTCAGCTTGTTCCATAGCCTGCTTGGAACTAACTCTACTTTGGTTTGGCCCGAAATATCTAGTAGTGGATCTAGAATTTCTTCAAGTATAATCTTGCTCCCACTACTTTCCTTGGAGAGGAATTCCTACTCCAAGAATACACCATGTCGAGCAACAAATATTTTGTTATCCGACTTCTGATAGAAATAGTATCCCATGGTTTCCCTCGGGTATCCTAAGAAGAAGCATTTGTTAGATTTAGGACCAAGCTTGTCAGGTATCTTTCGCCTAACATAAGCTTCGCAACCCCAAATCTTGAGAAAAGACAAGTTAGGGATTATCTCTGTCCATACCTCGGATGGAGTCTTGTTTACGAATTTGGTGGGAACTCTATTCAAGGTGAAAATAGCCGTTTCAAGGGCATATTCCCAAAAGATTAAAGGTAAATTGACTCGACTCATCATCAGCCGCACCATATCCATCAATGTACGATTATACGAGTTCTGCGCTCGGATACACCATTCAACTGTGGTGTTCCAGGTACAGTCAACTATGGAACAATCCCATAATTTTTAAGATGGTCTCAAAACTCGAAACTTAGGTACTCGCCACCAAAATCTGATCGTAGTGCCTTAATCTTCTTTCCAAGTTGATTTTTGACTTTATTCTAGAATTCCTTGAATTTCTCCAAGGATTCCAACTTGTGAGTCATCAGAAACACAGCCATATCTACTAAAATCATCAGTAAATGTAATGAACTACGAATACCCATCTCTCGCACTTATACCTAGAGGACCACATACGTCTGTATGCACTAATGCCAACAACTCAGTGGTTCTCTCGGCGACCTTATTAAAAGGTGTCTTGGCCATCTTCCCAAATATACAAGACTTGCATCTATCAATTGACTCTGAGTCAAAATGATTCAGAAGTCCATTCATTTGGAGCTTCTTGATACGATTCTCGTTTATATGACCTAATCGACAATGCCATAAGAGGCTTGAGTTATCATTGTTAGAATTGAGTCGTTTGGTATTCACATTGTACGTGAGCATTCCTTGCTCAGTCACATAAAGACCATTAAACAACGGAACACTAGCATAAAACAAACAATTCCAAAAAAAATGGTACAATATCTGTCCTCCATAATAAACTTATATCCCATATAAGTTAAACGAGACACGAACTAGCTCACGGAACATAATAGACATTCAAAAGTTCTATTACAAACCCACTGGGTAAAATCAATTCCAAGTCCCAACGGCTACGGCCGAAACCAACATGCCATTATCGAACTTGAATTGCATTTGACCCTTTGCCAACTTTCTACTTCTTTTTAGTGAATGCAAATTTGAACAAATATGAGCACTAGCTCCTAAGCCCACGACCCAAGAGGTAGAAGATGAAAGAGCAAAATTGATTTCAACAATACGAATACCTGGTAAGATGACGTTTCCAATGTTCTCTGCTCTTCCAGGAACTTTGGACACTCCCGTTTGAAGTGATCCTTGCCATTGAAAAAGAAACAAATAGTGTCCGGTGTCGGTATCGAAATCTTCTTTGGTTTGGGTATGCTCGTGCTCCCAGCCGGAGCTTTACCCTTACCTTTTACCTTCTTCTTGCCCTTGTACCTTTCCTTTTTCTTGACCACCCTGTTCTTTCTAACACCGATAATACATCAGGTGCCCGCTAATGGATGTCTCAGCCATAGAGAGCATAAAATGCAACTCATTCAATGGCTTTACAATTCCCGCCATATTGTAATTCATGATAAACATGGAAAAGCTTGATGGCATGTAATGTAAAATGAGATTGGTGCAAAGTTTTTTGTCGATAACAGAGCCCAACATCCCAAGTTGCTCTATAAGACCCATGGGTTTTTGCATGTGGGCACTGACTGAGGCCCCTCGGTCATCCTACATTCAAAGAGTTCCTTAGCTATGTATACGATATCGCTCACATCGCGCTTGCTCTTGAAACATGTTCTTAAGCTCGCGTATCATGTCATAAGCTTTCCAATCCTCAAAGCAATTTTGAAAATTGGGTATCATAGATATAAGCACAAGGCAACTCACCTCATTGGCCTCATCGACTCTCTTCTCATAATGACCCATCTCAGCACGAGAAGCAATAACAAGAGGAGGTATATGGAAAGGCACATCTAAGACATGATCATTCTTCTGGTGTTTTAAAAAAAAATCATGTTACGATACCAATCAGAGAAATTAGACCGTTCAATTTGTTTTGTTCTAAAACAAATGCAAGATTATATGTATTATGGGTCTTAGTTGTCATCATCTACAAAAAAACATCAAACAAATATAAAGATTTAGGTTAGTTTCATGTTTTGTGTTCAATTCAAAATATAGTATTGAACACCCCACTACATATAAAAATATGTCCCTCCATGTAGTAGGACTGAAATCCATATTTTACCAAACCAAGCCAATGTCGGCGTAAACTTGGATCAGATTTATTTAGGTTAACAATCCAAATTAATCAATTGCCTCACATATGACTCTCAGTTTGTTATCTACACCCTGTGTAAGTTAACACCTTGCTCTAGGGCTCGAACACGGCCCGATAGCCCTATTAAACAAACCTACTCTATGTGCCTCGCACGACCTTAACTTCTAAAGGATATAAGGAGATGCCTACTGAGTAGGATCACATTAACCTCATTCCAATAGTTTGAAGAGGATAGAATAGTAAGTGCATTGCGTCCTAATTTTTTTGGGCGTCGTGACTTGTGCTTTTGGAATACATACAACCATCCACGGATAACATACATTAACATTCAAAAGCACGAAGAAAATATTTAAATAAATAAATGCAAATATAACTACATCTCATGCAATTATTTTGGCTGAGTAGTGTGACATCTTCAATCCATGGCCAAATCCATTTCTTCGATCGTTAGATGTCTTCCCGAAGATCCATCCCATGGTCTCGAAACTAACATGCTAACTCAACGGCCACAAGAGCCCTCAATTGGCATAAATAGGTTGCCAATGTATAGAATGACATAAACACATTGCCTCAAATATAATACACGGCAAACAATTGCCAATAATTAATAAATGACTCAGTAGGCCATATTACAGACATGCATTCAAAATAATATATTCGAATATACATGTCATACTACTCAATATTTTGCAAGACCGAATTAGCATAATCCTAAACTCAATCTCAACAAGAAGCAACTAACATTCCTAATTAATCCAATTAACTAGAAATGCATTTGATCAATTATGGAAACATGAAACACCCTTAATCGTTCGAGTCAGCATAAATTTGAAACAAATTTAGGGGGCATAAATCCATGCAATTGAACATCAATTGAATCAATAAACATACTAAAATTGATTCAATGCATCACCAATGAGGTTTAATATCATAAAGACTGAAACCTTGAATTTGACATTTTTCAAAATTGATCCAAATTTGGGACTTTTCCCAAATTGATGTGATTAACTATCAATTAAGCTATTATACAGCTTCAATTTAATCAATTAACCATCATCTAATCCCAATTGAACGAAATTGAGTAAAATCCAAACCTTCCGAATTAGGGTTTTGGGAATTTTCAATTTCAAATGCAATCAGATGCAAATTGACGAATTCCTCTAATTTCAAAGTCTAATTACATAATCAAACATCAATTGTTTCATCAATAAGCAAAATCCAAAACCCCATGAACTAGGGTTTCAGGATTTTCACATCCCAAATGCACTTGGGCATCAAAACCCAAAATTTCTCTTGTCAAATGCATCACAACAAACAAAGAACACGAATTGAACACGGCCTAGCTCTAATATCAATGTTGAGTTTTCAAGGGGGTATTGGATTTCCTGTTTTTTCGAACAAAACTGAAACAAAAACCCATAAAAATGTGTATTACAAGTTCTTGGTAAAGTAACATACCTCAATTGATCGGATCTGGAATGAAATCCATGAAAGATTTGGTTATGTAGGTAAAAAAAAACCCAAGAAGGAGACCTCTACCCGTGTGCACTCCTAGACGTGATGAAACAAGGTTGCTAGACCTCAATCGAGAATTTTTCGGCGATTACGGTGTCACATAAGCGGAGTCGCGGAATGAGTTCGATCGAGAAGAATATCGGGAAGACGAAGAAAAAACCATGGACAAAATTCTTCTTCTTTTCCATTTTATATTTTGAGCATTGGGCTCGAATTAATCGAGCCCAATAACCAATTTAAGTTGGGCTTGATTTAATCAAGTTCATTCACCGTCTTCCTTGAGCTAGGATCGGTTAGTAGCGCAAATTGGGTCGTTCCACCGAGGCCCAATTTATCTTCTCATGTTTGAGTCATCAAATTAAATAATCCTGATTAATTTGTCTGGACCTGATCTCGATCCGTTCACAAAATTAATTTTCTCACATAATTAATTCTCTATGCTTCATTTCGTCAAATAGAGCAACCTAGTAGGATCCATATCCAGATTGATAATAAATTAATATCCGTTAATTTATATATCATAATTGGCATATAACAATGCATTATGATCCGAACTAGTACAGACAAATCGTGATCTTTTAATCACTTTTAGTATTGATTCTTTCATCATGTAATATCCATTAATTAATGTCAATTGTAGGAATGTGTCATCCTTGACCATTAATTAATTTCTTGATTTTCAGTACATAATTGTTTATATGTGACTATCTCATAATTACAAATGCATGCGTAACAATTATTACTGCATTAAGGGGCCATGGGATATTAATAATCTCACACAAAGGTGAGACGGACAAAAGTATCATCTTGATAATTCATAACTTTCAGCATGAGTCATGCATATTCGAAAACTTACCTTTATAGCCCCTCGGTTAAAAGGTGTTTGATAATTTCACATAATACACATTAGTCATCTAGAATTATGAATATCTCAGATAACTAAATTAACACTGCTTGAATTTGCTGATGACACAAACACAATCCATACAGCAAGTCAATATGGGTCAAGTGCAATACTATGTACCCGTACATTCATATTCATGTGATTAAATAGATACCTCGTATCAATGATCTGCAAAACATGATCACACATTAATCCACATGCTAGTCCATATAGTCATCTAGTGTTCCACTTGCTAATGACATAAGACTAGGGAATGATTTAGAATTTTTATTATAATTCACGGAGTTCCACAATTCGAGTCTTCAACTCAAATGATCCATATTACATACAAAACTCTAGGAACAAAATAGTATACATCATTCGAAATACATAAAACCAACAAGTGCACGATCAAAAGATTGGTGCTCTAGGTCACTACTACAACAGTAGCTAAGGTTGAAGCGATGATTGAGTAACTATAGATCTAGCTAAGTAGACCCCACAACTGTTGAAGAAGGATAACTTTGGTTGGAATGCTTATGTAGATCTGGTTTTTGAGGAAACCTCATGGTTTGTATACCCAACTACCTATTCCTAGTGAGCCTTGGACGGATCTATCTATGGATTTCGTACTCAGTTTGCCACGGTCTAAGGGTGGTTAAGATTCAATATTTTTTGTGGTAGATAGGTTTTCAAAAATGGCACATTTTATTGCATGTCACAAAACAGATGATGCATCCCATGTAGCAAAATTGTTTTTCAAGAACATTGTTAGATTGCATGGTATGCCTAGGACTATTTCATATCGAGATGTGAAATTCCTAAGCAACTTTTGGAAAACTTTGTGGGGGTAAACTATGAACAAAACTTTTGTTTTCAACTACGTGTCACCTCCAAACAGATGGGCAAACTGAGTTAGTTAATAGAACATTATCAACCTTATTGCGTGCCATCATCACTAAGAATTTAAGAACTTGGGAGGAATGTTTGCCTTTAGTGGAATTTGCTTATAATAGAAGTGTTCATTCCGCTACTCAGTTTTCTCCTTTTGAAATTGTGTACGGTTTTAAGCCTTTATCTCCACTTGATCTTATGCCTTTACCTCTTAATGAGCGAGTTAGTACAGATGGTAAAAAGAAGGCAGACATGGTGCGGGCAATTCATGAGGTGCCCAAAAGAACATTGAGCAAAGGACATCACAATACGTGCATCAAGCCAACAAAGGGCGAAGGAAAATGGTGTTTGAACTCGGGGAATGGGTGTGGCTACATCTACGAAAGGAGAGGTTCCCTGAAAAGAGAAAATCTAAGCTCTTCCCAAGGGGAGAAGGTCCTTTTCAAGTGATTGAGCGCATCAATGACAACACTTACAAGCTTGAACTACCCAGTGAGCACAATGTGAGTACAACATTCAATGTCTCTGATTTATCTCCGTTTGATGCAAGAACAGATTTGAGGACAAATCCTTCTCAAGAGGGAGGGAATGATGATATCCAAGCATCAAGACCCACGGTCAAGGAGACAACACAAGAAGGGATGGACCCTGTGCGATTGCCCAATGGACCTATCACTAGAGCACGACTCAAACGCTTCAAAGAGAGCCTTGTGGCCTTGATCCATGTCACATGGGCCGAAGGTAGCATGCAAGAAGACACTCAATTAAGTCACAATTAAAAGGCCCAGCTTATTAATCTAATTGGCCCAACCAAGATGTAAAACACACGTGAAGGCCCAAGACACTTAATGGTCCATCAAGGGGAGGCCCACTCTTCCACCAAGGGCATATGTGACCATACATATGGTGTCCACAACCTTGACCAAGTCATGAATGTTCCATCTTCACACGGTCAAGGCTTGCGTGGGAGTTAGGGGCTCCAAAACGCGTGAGCATTAATGGGGGTCAAAGACCACCCAATGAAGGCTTAGGGTACGGTCTTCCTTCTCTTGAAGTCACCTAAGCCCAACCTCGGAATCTTGATGGAGTAGGAAATAGGTCCAAGCCACCAAGTCATGATCAACCTTACATTTCCATGTCATTTAATACATATCTATAGTTCACGCCTATATAAGGCCGTGGTAGGACAAGAAGGAACACACTCAATTCGTGTATTGCATTTGTGAGACATTTGGGAATCTTTTTTTAGTCTTTTCAAAACTCTTTTTAAACTTATCTAAGATTTGTTTCGGGTTTTAGTGGCATTTTCATTTTGAAATACACGAAGATTTAGTTCTCGCCTCTTATATAGGTGAAGGGTTAAGGACTCAACAATTTTTTGATCATAGATCCTAAGGTTCAAATCATCACTTTGTTCGTGGGTCTAATCACAAGTTGATTAGGTTCATATCATTGTGTGTTAGCATATTGTCTCATGACTTAGCATGAGCTAAACTTCTAAGCCCAGGTGCGTGATGTAGCCCTTGAAGAACTTGGGGGGATGATCAAATGTTTACCATGTCTTAGTTTTTTTTATTATGTTTGATCTTATTGTTCTTCATCTTCGTCTATTTATGTTTAGCCAACGAAAGTACGTGCACTAAGCATAATTGGAGGTCGAGAGACAGAAGTTATGCTAGGCATAGCAAGGTCCACACCGATTGCTATTGCATGAGAATGACTATAGAACCGGTGCTACCGTGTGAGAATCACTTGAGAGCAATGTCTCTGGTTTGTTTGAATGAGACATTGAGAGATGCTCATCTGTAAATCAAAGAAGGACGGTTAAGCTCGACAGAGATAAGAGTCTATGATACATGAATCCGGTAGGCATAATAATTAGTACATGATTAACCAAATTATAATTCTACCCGAGGGACTCAAGTAGTGAAGTTACATTCCCCTAGATGTTTTCATCCTCTGACCTCGAATTACATTTATTCCACTGCATTTTAATCATCTCTGTTCATTACTTAATTCGTAGATTAATGACTAGATTAGTATCAACCCAATTTTATTCAGTTCAAATTGCATGAAGCTTGTGAATGTTAGTGGTAGTTTATCCCAATCCTCATGGTTTGACATCCTTATCATCACTTTATTACTTGTGCAACTTGTACACTTGCAAGTAAAGTGCATCAAGTATTTGTGTATTAGTAGTGCATTATAATAAGGGAATATATAACAAGGTTGATGATGCTTTATCAATATTTGGCCCAAATATTGAGCAAACTATTTTAGAATCCTCTCATGCCAACCAAACTGGGTAGACGAAGTGCTTGTCAGCTACCGATCAAAACAAAAACATTTGATGTTGCAACCTTCCCTCATTACCAACTGCGAGGAGGTGTATGTGGTACCAAGGCAGAATCGGGGGAGTTATGATGTTGAGATAGAAGATTACCAAGTTGTTGTATGACTCTCCTTTTGGGGGGCATTCAGGAATTCAAGTCACACTTCATAGAGTGAAAATATATTTTTTCTGGCTAGGATTGAAAAAGGTTGTGGAGGACTGGATTAGGTGTTGTGTGATGTGCACCAGAAATAAATCAGAACTATAGGCTAGTGCTAGGTTACTACAGCCACTCGATATTCCATTTTCTCAGTTGTCTAACATCAGTATAGACTTTATAGAGGGGCTACCTAAATCTGAAGGGAAGAGTGTGATTCTGGTGGTGGTTGATAGATTTAGTAAATATGTTCATTTCCTATCTATTACCCATCCTCACTCTGCATAATCAGTTGCCAAGCTATTCATAAAGTAGATATACCGACTACATTGTATGTCAACTGAAATTGTATTAGACAGGGATAGAATATTCATCACCAATATGTGGGAAGAGATGATGAAATTTTTTTGATTGCAAACACTATTTTATTAACTTTTTCACTTTTTTCATAGTTTCACCAAACACTCAAAAAATATAAAATTAAAAGGAGAAGTAGAATCAAAGGGAGAAGTAAAAGGAGAAGTAAAAGGAGAAAATGAGTATGGGTACAAAACAGGCCCTTAGTTTTTTTTGGGTAAATCCATGAACTTCTTTAATCTTTCTTCATCCAGAGAAGCACAATTTCAATCCCTACAAATTTTATTTGCAAATGATGAACAGAGTTTAAACAGTTAATGATCTACATTCTCTAAAATTATACAGGCTTCATTTACTAATCCTCTCATTTGAAAGTTGAGTCACATTTGTAGTAAAATTAAAACAAAAAAAATAAAAATATTAAACAAAACAATAAAATTGAACTGCTTGTTTTTGTCTCGTCTCATATTGGTTGATCCTTTGGAATAATTTGATCCTTGATCCACATGTAAATTGGAATTAACACGTAAGTAGCAGCCAAGGAACCAAGAATCAGGCGGCCGAGGAATACAAATGGGTTCACAGGTTCAGATATGTCCTCTGCCTTCGGACCAAGCTGCAAGAAGAAACGCATCATACCTTTAGTTAATATGTAAGAACAAGACAACCAAAAGGTTGGATACACAGGACCGATTAGGCATGCTTTTCCCCCGAGTCTAAAAACTCTATAAGCTTCCTTGATTCCACGTTGTGGGTCTAGCCAGTACTCAATGCTGTAACATACACAAAGTCATCAAACTTCTATTATGAGATTTACCCATTTCCACGATTTCATTTAGCAGCTTAGTATTACTTGTGTCTTCATACTTTTACACTAGAATACAAGTCTAAATAGCCGAAAGCTTAATCCAAAACGAGGCAAACAATGATAGCTTTATTTTATGTGAAATGTCTATAAAAATCTAATGGCTCACGGAAATGATTAAAACACATAACATTAAGGATATTGGCTGATAAGTTCATGTTCGTATTAATAAGACAAACCTTCCAGGTATACGTCCATATTAATAAAACATGTCTCTTCTAGGTACACAACAACAACATACTCAGTATATTCTCAACTAAGTTGGGGCCTGGGGTAGGTGTACACGGCATTACCTTGTAATTATATAAAAATGTTGTTTCCGATATCTCTTCCAGGTATGATACCAGTAAACAATGCTCCAATCAAAGTGATGTTTTTCAAGGCAATTAAAAAAACTAAACGACATGTTCCATTTACCAACATTACCCACAGAAGAGTAATAATGCATGTACGTGCCAGCCGAAATATATCTATCTGCATAGTCAGTGGGAAATGGGAGATCCTCAGCATCCCCCTCAATAATCTTGCATTCCTTCAATGGCTTCTTCTGCTTAGCATTAGCAAGCTGGTGAGGGGACTGATCAAGAATTGTGACATTCTTTTGCATCCACATGCTTAACTATGCCCAGAGTGGTGAACCATGTGCCTCCACCCACATCCACCACAGTCAAATCCTTGCTAAACAAATCAGCAGGCTCCAATGCCTCATCCTTTATGTCCTCAGTCCAATGCCCAGGGTTTATCACATGGTCATACACAATTGAAAGAAACCTGTAAAACCAAAACGCCTC
>JAOWBN010000011.1:63050-82948 GCA_028565015.1 Pinguicula moranensis | reverse complement strand
AGTTTGTGATGGAGCAGCCAGTGCCGCCTTACCTGTTTGCGTTTGCAGTTGGCCAGCTGGGATCTAGGGAGGTGGGTGTAACAAGCTAGAAGCGAGTTACAAGGAATTATGAAGAAGGAACACAGGTGAAACTGTTTCCTGGGGAAGAAAACTCAGAGAAGTCGAGACTTGGAGAGAAAGAGAGAGATAGTGTACGGAAACAGAGAGAAAATATCTTTACTCATTTCATACCCACCCAAAACAAACGGTCATAGGTTAAATACACACCACTTGGCAAAGTCGTGGGTAACAGCTCCGCGACTTCCCACAAATTAGAATAACTAGTTCAAACATAATAGACTAAAACGCAAATCCACGTAATTGAAATAAAACAGCAACCACGACTCTTATTTGACTTGATCAGCAACTGAACTCATTTTCCCCTGCCTCTTGCTTCGTTTGGCCTTCACCTTCCATCCAGGTACTTTCAGCTCCACTCCAGGGAAGTTGCTTGTAACATCTACTTCTCCTCTTTTTGATCCTTGTCCACAAGGATCCAGCTGGGGAAAATATTTGAGCACCAAGGTAGCAGCTTCCCACGTAGCTTGACTGGGTGTAGATCCATTCCAATGTATTAACCACTGCTCCTCCGCACCTTTTTTTCCTGGTTTTACTCTCCTATCAAGTACCTGCACAGGGAAAATAACAAAGTCTCCATCCTCTTTTATCTCGGGCGGTTCTCCAGACAATCTTTCCTTACTCTTGAGCCTTTCCTTCAGTAACGAAACATGGAACACAGGGTGTACTTTACACCCTTTAGGCAGATCCAACTTATAGGCAACTGATCCAATCCTTTCAAGTATTGAATAAGGTCCAAAATACCTTGGTGACAGCTTCATGTTGCGCCTCAACTGTAAGGAATTCTGACGGTAGGGATGCAACTTGAGATACACCTTATCTCCAACCTCAAAAATTCTTTCCACACGATGCTTATCTGCATTAATCTTCATCCTTTCCACTGCTCGTTGCAAGTTTTGCTTCAACATATCTACCACTTGTTCTTTCTGAAGTAAGAATTCCTTAACAGAAACACCAACCGCACTGGCAGAAAGAGGGATAGGGATATGCACTGCCTCATACCCATAGAGAGCTCGAAATGGAGACATACCTGCGCTGGAGTGATGGGTTGTATTATACCAGAACTCTGCCAACGGTAACCACTTACACCAGGAGCTAGGTTTCTGTGAACACATACTCCTCAAGTATGTTTCCAGGCAGCGGTTAACCCGCTCTGTCTGGCCATCACTCTGCGGGTGATATGCTGAGCTAAGAGCCAACTTCACTCCAGATAGTTTCATGAGTTCCTCCCACAGTTGGCTTGTGAAAACCCTGTCACGGTCAGTTACAATCTCCTGTGGTAGCCCATGCAGCCTGTAGACTTGGTCAATAAACATCCTAGCTACACTCGCAGCAGAATATGGGTGAGTTAAGGCCAAGAAGTGACTGTACTTACTCATTCTGTCTACCACCACCAATATAACTTGTTTCCCTTCGGATCTTGGTAGCCCCTCAATGAAGTCCATTCCAATACTACTCCACGGAGTTGCAGGGATCTGTAAGGGTTGGAGCAGTCCGGCATGTGAGGAAGAATCTGCCTTAATCCCTGCACAAACTTCACAACTCTTTACCCACTCTTCCACCTCTTGTCTCATCCTGGGCCAGTAGAAATATCTTCTGAGTTTGATCAGAGTTGCTTGTATTCCTGAATGTCCACCTACAGGAGAGTCATGCAAAGTAGATATTATAGTGTACTTCAATCCAGTACCTGTCCCAATGCAGATCCTGGTGCCCTTTCTCAGTAAGCCCTTCTGGAAAATGTACTCTGGATAGTCATCTGCACTCACAACTTTAGCCTGCAGAATATTGGAGAAATGTGAATCTCCAGTATAACTTTCAATCACTTCCTGCAACCAATCTGCTTTGGCTTCAGAGATATTATTACATCTTGAGACAATCTCCGGACCAAACCTTGACAGGGCATCAGCTGCCCTATTCTCCACACCTCTCTTATAGTGCACTTCATAGTCATAACCAAGCAATTTAGAGGTGAGCTTCTGCTGCGTCATTGTATGTAACCGTTGCTCTAACAAATGCTTCAGAGCCTGTTGATCAGTCTTGATGATGAAGGCAGATCCTAATAGATAGTTACTCCACTTCTTCACGGACAGAACTACTGCAAGTAGCTCATTCTCATATGTTGACAGGCCAAGTTGTCTCTGCCCCAAAGACTTACTAAAGTAAGCTATTGGTCTTCCTCCTTGTGTCAGCACAGCCCCTATTCCAAGGTCACTGGCGTCAGTTTCTATGACAAATTGTTCACTGAAATTAGGCAAGTTGAGAACTGGGGCAGAACACATAGCCACCTTCAAAGTTTCCAGGGCCTTGTCCGCTTCCTCATTCCAGATGAAACCTTCTTTCTTCAGTAGTTTGGTCAGTGGTCTACTTATGGATCCATAATCCTTTATAAACTTGCGATAATATCCTGTCAATCCCAGAAATCCTCTCAAAGATTTCAAGGAAGTGGGACTCGGCCAGGACATCATAGCCTCAATCTTTGAGGGATCAGTAGCTACACCCTCACTGGAAATGACATGTCCCAAGTATTCGATACTTTTCTGACCAAAAGAGCACTTGGACCTCTTAGCAAAGAACTGGTGTTTCCTCATGACCTCTAATACTGCCTTCAGATGTTTAATGTGCTCCTCCCAGTTACTGCTGTACACCAGAATGTCGTCAAAGAAAACTAGGACAAACTTACGAGTAAAATCAGAAAACACCTGATTCATAAGGCACTGGAAGGTAGATGGGGCATTACACAATCCGAAAGGCATCACCAAAAATTCGTACTGCCCTTGATGAGTCACAAAGCTGTTAAGATGGATGTCCTCCTCTTTCATTCTGATTTGAAAGTATCCTGCCCTTAAGTCTAGCTTGCTGAACCACACTGCCCCATATAGCTCATCTATCAATTCATCAATAATTGGAATGGGAAATCTGTTTTTAACTGTCAGCTTGTTAAGATATCTATAATCCACACATAACCTCCAACCTCCATCTTTCTTTTTCACCAACAACACAGGAGAAGCAAAGGGGCTTTGGCTCCTTCGTATCAATCCAGATTCAAGAAGCTCCTCTACTATACGTTCAATTTCATCCTTCTGGTAGTGCGGAGCCCTATAGGGGACTTGCTTCTTAGGTTGGGCTCCTGGAATTAGGTCAATTCCATGTTCCACACCACGTACTGGTGGTAAATCTTTAGGCTCCTGAAATATATCTGAATAGTCTTTCAGGAGATCCATTAATTCTGCGGCTTCTGCACTGCAACTGTCACTAACTTGCTCATCCTTCAACCTCAATCTCCCATACACATCTTTCTTAAAAGTCGTTTGCATCCAGTTGTTGGTAGTCATATTGAAAAATTCTGCCCTCACAATATCATTCTCATCTCCGTTCTCAGTCAGATATACCTTACCCACAGTAGAGGCACTTCCTTTTGTGATTAACTTGGTCATTTGCCTGGCTGAGATGTACTTCAGATCCTGTTGCCCCTTTAAGGCTTGTATTTCAATAGGTCTCCCATCTTTGACAACAGTGACTACCATGTTGTTATAGTTGTATAGCACTGACCCATGCTCCTTCAACCAATCTCCCCCTAGTATGAGGTCGTAGCTATGTAAGGGAAAAGTCCTGGGTGAACAGGAGAATTCCTCCCCTTGCATGATCCAAGTGAAGTCCTTGCATTCAACTTCACTCACCCTCCTATTTCCATCTGCTACCTCGACCACCATAGGAGTAGAATATTCCAACACACAACCCACTCTATCAGCCAACTTCTGGTCTATGAAACAATGTGAGCTGCCACTATCAAATAGTATCTGGAGAGGTACCCCTTTGGACAACCCTTTGACCCTATAGGTATTAGTACAACTATTGCCACATATAGCGTTTAAAGACAAGCTCCCATTCCCTCCATTTTCTTCTACTGGACTTTCTTCTACGCTAAATTCATCCATCAGCCTCTCTGCTAGTTCCACTTCAGACTCCACCTCAGCTTGTAGGGCAAAGATTTTGGTTGCACATTTGTGCCCTGGGGTAAACGGGGCTCCACACTTGAAACACAGCTTTTTTTCAATCCTCTCTTTCATTTCTGCATCAGATATGAATTTCCTCTTCTCAGGCACCACTGGTTTATTACGCTGGGGAGCTTGATTAGCTTGTCGATTAAACTGTTTGAATCCCAACTTTTGAACAGCCCCGGCAATTAACTTATCCACCATATACATAACAGATCTCTCCTGTCTCTTAGCAGATGCAATGGCTTGAAGTAAGGTAGTGGGATGATCGGCTCTTACTGCTGATCTTAGCTCGAACTGAAGACATCCTATGAACTTTTCTTTATAGAACACCTCCCCAAATTCTGGATATGTAGTCATCACAGCCGTGACCAAGGGATCAAAACGTCGTAGTAACTCTTGCAATGTTTCTCCACTTCTCTGTTTCATGCACATAAACTCTTCCAGCAAATTATCCGGATCTTCTGTGTCAAACCTCACTAGGATATCAGCCACAAATACATCCCACTCTGTTGGTTTCGGAGGTCTCAGGCTCCTGAACCATTCGTCCGCATCACCCTCGAAATGCATCCTTGCAAACTCTACTCGTTCGTAATCATAGATCCCAGTATATATGGAGAAATAACTATTACTCCTCTCTATCCACGATCGCGGATTCTTTCCAGAAAATCTAGGAAAATCTGTATAAGGCATCTTAGCCTTTCTCGCCCTTCCTACATCTTCATAGCCATAGTCCTCCACCTCCAAACCGTGGTTACCAACGTAGGCTTCATGGTAAGTGAACGGAGTCTGAGCCACTTTGTTTACTCCAGAAGTTCCTGCATTCTTATCGGGAGGATCTCCTAATATGGACTTGTTGGTATTCTGCTTATGGAAAAGCTCCACTAAGGCCGTGACCTGTCTCTCAATACGTTGTTGGAATAACACCATGGATTGCTCAGATCTAGCATTCTGCGACTTAATCCAGCCGATATTCTCATTCATATTTTCTGTCACGCTATTCAGTTGAGCCTTCATGATTTCCACATCTTTTCTCAATCCCATTGCATCTTCTCCGAGATCTTGCCCCGTATCCATGATAATAGGTTGTATTGCTCGAGCAGGTCTCTTTCCTGCAGCTACCTCATGCTTAGTCCTTGTTATTTCGTCCAACGTCTCGCTCTCAGTTGTTTTGGCAGGGGGATCCACCATAACTTGAGGTTTCTTGTTTCTTTTCTTAGCTATTGTTGAAGAGAGGGTTTGGATCTGTATAAACCTCGCTCTGATACCAGTTGTAACAAGCTAGAAGCGAGTTACAAAGAATTAGAGAAGAAGGAACACAGATGAAACTGTTTCCTGGGGAAGAAACTCAGAGAAATCGAGACTTGGAGAGAAAGAGAGAGATAGTGTACGGAACAGAGAAAAAATATCTTTACTCATTTCATAACCCCCACAAAAGTGTTCTACCGATCAATATATAATAGACCCACTTACAAAACACGCCTACTGAACTACTAAACGCATTACGACTATACTTCAACTAGTAAACAGCAACTCACAAACATAATAAAATGCATCAGGTTGATTTCGACTTCTTCACCGCAACACTGGTATTTCAACTGGATATCTTGGTCTCTGTTACCTGGAGGTGAGGTTGTTACATTGCCTCCTCCTTTTTTACATCATTGTCCTCAATGATCAACATTCATGTCAGCATAATTTGATTGCCTTCTGACAGCAACATCTAGATCCTTGGAATGAAAATCAGATCTACAAGAGATGGCCGACTTGGTACAGACTCTTTTGTATATTCTGACAAAAGGACTTGAACTTTCAAGAGCTCGGGAGCCCTCAACTTTGGCGATGCTGGAATCTTTTAGAGCTTGCGCCTTCATGATCCTCTCCATGTTAGCTGTCCAACCATATTCACCGGTCACCAAACAGCAGGGAGAGTCGACGACACGATCCGAGACCACCACCTTTTCGACCTTGTCCCCAAGAACATCCTTGATCACCTTGCAGAGGCCCTCAAACTTATCCTTCAGTTCGTTCTTCTTTTTCTTTTCGTCATCCGTTTCCTCCAACTTCAGTCCTTCCTTTGTAGCAGACACAAGTTTTTTCCCCTCAAGTTCTTTCAACTGACCATTAGCATACTCATCTATGGCATCTACCATGTAAAGGACTTCATATCCTTTCTTCTTCAGCTTCTCAAAGAATGGAGAGTTCTCAACTGCTTTCTTATTCTCACCAGTGATATAGTAGATGTCACTCTGGCCTTCCTTCATCCTTGTCACATAGTCCCTCAAGTTGGTCAACTCATCACTGCTCTTGGTGGAGTGGTATCTGAGCAGCTCATCTATCTTTCCTTTGTTTTGTGAATCCTCGTGGATACCAAGCTTGAGGTTCTTGGAGAAAGATTCATAAAACTTGTTGTAGTCTTCCTTGTTCTCAGCAATCTCAAAGAAGAGCTCAATGCACTTCTTGACCAAATTCTTGCGGATGACCTTCAGGATCTTATTCTGTTGAAGCATCTCACGGGAGATGTTAAGGGGCAAATCCTCAGAATCAACAATACCCTTCACAAAGCTCAGATATTCTGGAATCAATTCCTCACAATTGTCCATGATGAAGACGCGACGAACATAGAGTTTGATGTTGTTGGGCTTCTTCCTAGTGTCGAAGAGATCAAAAGGTGCTCTCTTCGGAACAAACAGGATAGCCTTGAACTCGAGCTGTCCTTCAACTGAGAAGTGCTTCACAGCCAAGTGCTCCTCCCAGTCATTAGTAAGGCTTTTGTAGAAAGCAGCATACTCTTCCTTTGTTATCTCCTCCGGCTTCCTCATCCAGATGGGCTTCTGCTTGTTCACCAAATCCCACTCATGAGAAACTTCCTTAATCTTCTTCTTTTTCTTTTCAGCTTTCTCGCTGTCTTCATCGATTTCTTCAACCTTTCCTTCCTCATCTTTCTTGTCCTCCTCGTCCTCATCATCAGAGATTTCCTTCTCAGTGGTCTTCTCAATCCACAGAGAGATAGGATAGCTGATGAATTCAGAGTGCTTCTTAACCAAATCCTTCAGCCTACGCTCCTCAAGGTACTCAAGCTGGTCCTCTTTGAGGTGGAGAGTTATCTTAGTGCCTCTGCCAAGGTTTTCACCAGATGTATCTCTAGTAACAGTGAAAGAACCGCCAGCTTGGGACTCCCAAACGTACTGCTCATCATCATTGTGCTTCGTTGTGACAATCACTTTCTCCGCTACCAAATAAGCAGAATAAAAGCCAACTCCAAACTGCCCAATCATGCTCACATCAGCACCAGCGGCAATAGCTTCCATGAATTCCTTTGTACCAGACCTAGCAATCGTACCCAGATTGTTCACCAAATCTGGAAATAAAATATCAAATGCAATCAGCTTAGGTGGTAATAATAAACTACAAACAAATTGCTATGCTACAAATCACATTTACATATATGAATACAGATACTAACCAGCCTTGGTCATGCCAATGCCGCTGTCAATGATAGTCAATGTGTTATTGGTCTTGTCGGGAATAATGTGGATGAATAATTCTGGTTGAGCATCAAGCTTGCTCTTATCAGTCAAGCTCTCAAACCGGATCTTGTCCAAAGCCTGAATAAATTATACAAAAATGTATAAACAAATGCAAGTCGGGTTCCAAACATTGAACAGATGCCAAACAGCAAGACACTAACAAACTAAAGATAAATTCAAAAAGTGAATCGTCATGTGCAAAATAGTCCAACCGTATTAAATCGTAGTGCATAACAAGTATCAGAAGAGTGATTCCAGTACAGATCTATCACTGAAGGGCAAGCGAGCGACAATACATATCAAAGGCAGACGACTATACCCAAATTCCTCGACTCCTTCATAGCAAATCGAAAGCACAAGAAAACGAAAGGATCTACAGTGCTTATAAAAAGGACTTACAGTGCTTATAACTGATGCAGATAGTTCACAGGAAGGTAATTGGCCAAATTAATATACTCGAAATAGCATTTAAAGATAAGCATATAAAATAAACAAGTGAGCCATGGACTTACATCCGAAGCGTTACTGATAAGCTCCCTGAGAAAGATCTCCTTGTTGCTGTAGAAGGTGTTGATGATCAAACTCAACAGCTGGTTGATCTCAGCCTGGAAGGCAAACGTCTCGGTCTCCGACATGACTGCTATCCCTCGCTTGGAATTTCGAAGACGGCGAACGGCAAGAAGTGAGGCAAAAGTTTGTTGTGAGAGGAGCGAACAGCAAGAATTACCTAATCGGAGGGGAGACTGACATATTTATATAGAGTGTCCTATGCCGGTGTCATAGTTCTTCGTCCTAATTTGGTTGATGGCACCGGGGTAGAAGAAGGAGATTGGAAGTGTAGGGTTCTTCGGAGAAGGGATTTCTATTTTTTCATTTTATTTCAATATTTAATTGGACAGTTCAAATTTAGTCTTAAAATTAATATCAAAATTGATAGCCATGAATATATTGAAATAAAATGAATAGCTACTGGTTTTTAGTTGGTTCATCTGATAGTGTTCCATATGTTTAACCTTTTCAATGCAGGCATATAAATTTATTATTGGAGCAGTGGCTAGATATTGGTGCCTGATGAAATTTTTTTCGAAAACCCAGATCATTGATGTAGTGGTCGACACATTCATAGAAACCAACAAGATAGGTTTATATGGTTCTACTTTACCCTTTCACTATGCATCGCTCTATTCAACTAAACTGGAATTAACCTTCAAGACCCCGTTTGGCGTCTCGCATACATTGGGTTTAGCCGAGGTTTTTTGTCGTATACCCCTTTTTCCACCCGTTTGGTATCTGTTTAGGGTTACACACCTGCCCGGGGGTTTATGCTCCGGGCAGGGAGAACTTTTCGGCAAACTCTGCCTTTTTTACTCCCTCCTGCGAGAAGGGTTTGTACAAATCCAATTTGTTCCCAAATGTGAAAATGACAACTTTGCCCCTCGTTATATTTCTCCTTCGAAAATTGTTCGCGTGACTCCTTCGAAAATGCAGGGTTCATTTCTCATGTGTCCTTCGCGTGACTCCTTCGAAAATCCCGACTCCTCCGCGACTCCACCGCGCCGTTTGCGACCTCGATTGTCCTCTCTTATGCCGGACCCTCGATTGTCCTCTCTTATGCTATTTCGGGTTTGTCGGCTTTACTGTATGTGATGTGTTATACTGAATTTGCTGTTGAAATTCCGGTTGCTGGGGGGTCCTTCTCTTTTCTGTGAGTGGAATTGGGGGATTTCGTTGCGTTTATTGCTGCTGGGAACATTTGCTGGAGGCTCTTCTCGGGTTGGCTGTGTTGGGGCATTCTTGGACTTCTTATCTTGCAAGTATGTTTAGCAATAACCCGGATTTTCTGAGAATTAAAGTTGATTCTTTGGCTGAGGGGTTTAATATGCTGGATCCATTGGCCGTGGCAATTTTATTAGTTGCCAATGGGATTGCGGTGACTGGAACAAAAATCACCTCGGTGCTGAATTGGATTAGCTCTATTTTCAGTGCTGCTGTGATTGTGTTTGTCATAATTGTTGGGTTTGTTAATGGAAAGAGCGAAAATCTGATTCCTTTTTTTCCTTATGGAGCTGAAGGGACGTTTACTGCAGCTGCTGTAGTTTTCTGGTCGTATACTGGTTTTGATATGGTGGCTAATATGGCTGAAGAAGTTAAAAATCCTTCTAGGGATATACCCATTGGTCTGATTGGTTCCATGTCTTTGATCACCGTGGTATATTGCTTGATGTCATTGGCCTTAGCAGTTATGGTGAAGTATGATCAAGTAGATATCAATGCAGCTTATTCTGTTGTTTTCAGTCAAATTGGTATGAAGTGGGCAAAGTATATGGTCAGTGTTGTTGCTCTAAAGGGCATGACTACTAGTTTGCTCGTCGGCTCAATGGGAGTGGCTCGATACACAACTCAGATAGCAAGAACACATATGATACCTCCCTTCTTTGCTTTAGTTCATCCAAGGACGAGAACCCCAGTCTATGCAACCCTTTTTGTCACCTCCTTCAGCTGCATTATCGCCCTATTCTCTAGTCTAGATGTTTTGTCCAGCGTGTTTTCATTCAGCACGCTCTTCATCTTCATGCTCATGGCTGTGGCATTGCTAACCAGAAGGTACTATGTCAAGGACGTCACCCCAAGAAGTGATATAATAAAATTCGTGTCATTCCTGCTTGTCATTTTCGGATCCTCACTTGGGATCACGGTTCTCTGGACTTCGAATAACAGGGGCCCCGTAGGGTACTCGATCTGCGGAGGGCTATGGGCTTTTGGAACTTTAGGAATGGCATTGACTTCAAAACATAGAGCTCCAACCGTCTGGGGTGTTCCCCTCGTTCCATGGTTGCCGTCTGTGTCTATCTTTGTGAACATTTTCCTGTTGGGATCGCTCGGAGTCGTCGCGGTGTGGCGATTCGTGGTGTGTAGTGCTGTGATGCTGGTTTACTATGTGTTGGCTGGTGTTCATGCGACTTATGATGTGGCTCATAAGAAAGAAGAAGCGATGATACTCGAGGAAGGAGACCAGAATGTCAAGTAAAGAGCTTTTGCATCTGGGTTGCTTACTAGTTTTGGCAAACCTTTTTTTTGTCAGTCTGTGTTACTGGATTGTTCATTGTATTATTTTCTTTGGAGGTTAACATCTCAATTGAAGTGCATAGTTGGATGACTTTGATGTTTCAATAGCCACTGAGACAAATAATTTGCTGGTGTTACGATCCCCCAAATTCGTGGATTATTTGTTCGTCGTTGATAGATTCATCGGAGTTTGCCATACATGGATCCGGGCCAAAATAGTTTGAGGCAGCATACTATCAAAAAAGAAAAAAGGTTGATGCTTAAATTAAATCTATTTCTGCTGTGCTATGTTTTCCTTTCTCAATTGTAATGCTGTCCAAAAGAATTGATATTTATCCGGTGGTATCCGGATTTTGAATAACCTGAATTGTTTAGTTTGGGCATCCAACAAAGCACACCACTGAATGGCCGAGGGAGCGGTATAGGCCAAATATCCAAAAAACTAAAAATAAAGAATAAAAAAAATAAGAAAATATACAAAGTTTTTCTTAGTTCTTTAGAAGAAAAAAATATCAAAAGTGTCCTAATTTGAGTAGAGTTACATATTAAAAAATAAAAATAGTTATGATGAATGAAATGAATTAAGTGGTATACTAGGCTACTCCCCTTCCTCTTTCTATTTTCATTACTCGCCCAAAATAATTTAATCAAATAATTTATGTTTATGAGTTTTTGATCAAACAATTTTTATCATTTTTGTTTTTATGGAGATTCTTTTACATGTTTGACAGATATAACTGACAAAGTTCATGTAATTCTAAATCATAACAAAAAATACTATCGCCCCCCAAAAAATATTTTTATCCCTAAATATTTTTTTTAATACAACACAAAAATTTTAGCCTCCTCAATTTTTTTCATAGATTCGCGCTTGATAAGTAGTGTTTAAAATAACTATGAATTTGGCATAATGGTTGAAGAGAAAATAAATCCTCGAGGTCTAATGATTAAACCTTGGTATTTAACTTATCCCAAAAAACATTCCCACACTTATCTTGCACGATTGTAGCACAAACGGATAAGGTTCTATTTTTTTTTTTTTAAGAAATGTGTTCATAACAACGTCTTCATTTAAAATTCTATTTTCCAATCAAACTCCACATTCTCTAATTTGTTTTTAGGAAAGTTTCATTCTTTACTAATCAATTTCCCTGTCATTGTTAAAACCTCAGTGCTTTTCACCAATGACACGTTATTGGAAATCACGCACTAACAATAATCCCCAAGAGGCCCACATTGAATATTGAACGAAGTAAAGGTGATTCATTAATCGTCCACATCACATGATATTTGTTGAGTTGCACACCACACAGATGAATTTGATTGAGTACACAGATTCAGTCGTGTACGAAACTTTGCGCGACACCCTTTTAGTGGGGAAGGTATCATGTGTACAAACAAAGCCCACCGGCCATGTGAAAGTTCACACAATCAGAAAAAAAAAAGTTGCACTACTCTAGTCCACGTGAGGTGGTCTCACCGCGTGGTCTGAATACTCTATGATTTGGGAGAAGTATTGAACCTAACATGAAAGTTTTACGCGTACTGCACATTGTCTATGGACTATGGGTATTGTCACTTTGTATCATTGGTGAATTTTGGTTAAAAGGGGTTCTCTCGAAGTGATATGTAGTGATTTTCTAGGTACGTCCATCCACTGAATTGTTGCAGTTTAAGATTTATCTATCTATGGAAACAAGATTCGAAGATTCATTCTAGAAGAAATTGGTGATGCAAATGTTAGATTACCAAAAATAGATAAGAATGATCTTTAGTATAATTTGTAAAATAAAAGGATTAATTACGATTAATACTTTCCTTATTCACTATGATCCTTCCGTAGCTAGAACAATTCCTATGTCCATAAGATGTATTGAAAATACAATGTAAAATAACTTTGAATGAAAAAAAGATTCAATGTGAGAAAACCAATACGGTATCAGAGTCGTGTGTTCATCTTAGGATACACACATAGGCTTCATCATCTACCCAGTGTCTGTCTAGCCAAACACCATGGCCAACAACACCATCAAACAGCCCACACTTACCTCTGCAGCCGATTCGTCGACTGAAGATATGTCCACCCAAATTGCCCACCTCCTCAAACAACTCCAATCCAACCCAAATCAACCCTCTGAACAAAGTTCACTTGCTTCAATCAAAAGCAAACTCACGAATCACAATTATACAATATGGTCTAGGCGGATGAAAATTGCCATTAGCGGGAGGGGCCGCCTCAGCCACATCACAAGCGAATCCCCCCTACCCAAGGTTTACACTCTGGGAACAAACCGATCTTAATGTTTGTTCCTGGATACTACACTCGATCGATCCCGATCTCATAGATGAATTTATTGAATATCCAACGGCCAAAGAACTCTAGGATGGCTTGCCCATCACCTATTGCAGTGGAGCCGATCAACTACAGACCTACGATCTAACAATACGTGCCAACAAACATCAATTGGGGATCAACACACTTGAATCCCTTTATATCACATTACAGCGAATATGGAGGGAAATTGACCGAAGATAGCCCAACCCAATGACGTACCCGACTGACATCACAACCTACAACCGCCTAAAACAGGAAATAAGGTTGTTCCAACTCCTAGCCGCCGTCCACAACGGGTTTGATGTCGTAAAGCGGGTTCTTTTCAAAGAAGACCCACTGCCCTCAGTCGAAATGACTTATGCCACTCTCCGCCGTGAAACGGCATGCCAAGGTAAGAAGCTGGAGGAGGTAGAGTTCGTAAAGATGAGGTTCGAGAAGTTTATGATTGAGGCTGAGTATGCTTGCTGGGTTGTTTGTTTCTGATTACTGGCACCTCTTTTTGGCTGGATCGACAAAGAGTCTGAATTAATGGGCATACTCGACAAGGTTTTCAAAGACCTCGATGAGTTTTACCAACTAATTGATGAGCATTTGGATCCATATAGGCCTAACTCAGGGAATTCCATACATTCTTGCTCAAAAAGGCAAGCGTTTACATCTGAAATTCTTGCCTACCAAAAATCCGTTTCTCCCACAATCAAAATGGAATGATGAGCTTTAACATTAGCATTAGATAATTAATCTAATAGCATCAGAACAATGAACTCACAATCCAAAAGCATAGAAGGTTTAGTTTCTGCAAGTATGCAATACCGAGATATAAGAGAAAACAAGGGTATAGAAGCCATAAACTGGAAAACTAATCGAAGAGGGAGAAGCCCATATCATCATCGCTTTCCTCCTTCTCTTCCTTCTTCTCCTCAGCTGGAGGTGCTTCAGCAGCAGCACCACCACCACCAGAAGCTGCCGGTGCTGCAGTAGCTCCACCACCTCCAATGAAGGCTCCACCTCCACCACCTCCACCGATAACCACCTGCACACACATCAGTTATCATCAGTCGTAGCAAATTAGAGCAGAGATGACACATAAAAGTCCTTGATGCAACCACCACTACCAGGAAGAACCATTAGGGCAGAAGAAAGTAATCACGCACAAGAACAGAAACAAACATATAGGCATCCCCCATTATTGAACATTGAAAACGGACCTATATAGAAATGAGTACAGGAAAAATCTCGCAAATCCAAAAGGCAAATTTAAGAAGCCAATTTTCTGTGGCAACTTTATTCATTTTTGTTTCAATAATCTTCTATCCTAGTAACTAACACTATCGAGCGACTACCTTCAAGAGGTTGTCAAATCCTGGAATGTCCGAGGATGCATGGAATAATAGTAGTCGGATCCATAATACCATAATACCATTTGCATCAGATTCACATACAAAATAAAAATAATAAAGTTCACAAATTCAGAAAAACAAAATTGCAATCAAGTAAACAATAACCTGAAAGACGGCGGAGCAAGGAGTAATAAAGGAGAATGAAGACTGAACGCCGCCGGAGGAATCAGAGGACAGAGCTACTTGGACTAGCTTCCTCTGTAGCTCGTACGTACTGCCGGCCGAAGCCTCAAGGTTTCCGTTAAGCTGCTTAGCGTTCCAGTCCTCGCCGGATTCTCTTAACACAAAGGTAAACACTCCCATTTCGCCGGAGAGTTTTATTCGCTGCCGCAAGAGAATTGAAGTAGGGAAGACGGCCGCTGGGTGTAAATTGTAATGACTGTGTTTTCAATTTCACTATGTAGGGTTTGGATTGGAATTACTAATATACCCTTCTGTTTTTGTCAATCTTTTCCAAATGGATTTCTACCTTCTCTTGCCAAATGATTAAATCGGCTCATTGTTTCGAGGCCCAAAACCGTTTTGTGGGGTGGGCCGGTGGGGAATTTAGGCCCAATTTTTTTTTATTTTGTCCTTTCCATTTTGTAAATTAAACTTTTTAAGTTAAAATTAATTGTCAATGAACTGTTACAAACGAAATAAAGAATTTTCAATATTTCATAGTAATGTGTTGTCATGGGAAGGAAAGGGATGTATATTAGTCATTAGTCACTAGTCACAGTTCCTGCCAAATAAATAATAAATCTAAGAAAAAGGACTGCCGTGTTTCATTGAATCAGGCAATCCAGATACGAAAAGATAGCTGGGGCCTGGGGATAAGCTTGGATGAAGTACGGTGATCTTAGAATTTCATCTCAGAATGTACGGCTACGACTCCTCCAACAAGGTTTTCTTACTCAACCTTTTGAAACCCTGCATCTGCAATCATTCTTGCAAATTTGTCCTGAAATTGAACAGGGAATGATAACTGACAAAAAGGATCCTGTTGATGAAAAAAGTTGAACCAACAGAACAGAAGGATAGGTCATAGGAGTAACAATACACGATTTCAATTAAGATGTTGAGGTAGAAAAACTTTGTCATTTTCCGCAAATTCATCTTTTCCGCACGTTTTTATGCATACTCCTCCTTCAATAATGCGCCGAATCCACCTATCACAACCGACACCTCATTGGTTGGCTCATCAAATCAAGAGTTCGTCCATGGGTGGGGAGAAAAATACAAGTTAGAGCCCGAACCCAAATCAAAATTGATAGGTCTGGATAAGGGCGAATGCAAACATTTTTGGAAGAAGGCTGAAATTTTTTTTTAGAGGTGGTATATAAAAAAGTAAAATTAAAGGGGCACATAAAAATTAGGCTTAGTCAGCGGTGCGAGCGGTACCAAAACAGTCACTATCGCGTCCCGTCCGTGAAAGTTGCGGTAACAAAAAATCTGTACCACGTACCGCCCGCGAAGAGTATGTTACTGCAACGCGAAAGTTCGCGGGTGGATGCGGATTCCGCGTAAACCGCGAACTTTCGCGGTGTGGTGCGGAACAAGCCCCGCGGATTCCGCATAAGTACACCTAAAAAAATTTAAAAAATATATAGTGCGATTTTATGGTATTTTATTGATCAATTACCGAATAAAATTCAATATCTTACCTACTACCAACGAAATATTTCACGATAATTTCAAAATGTTAACCAAACATAAATAGTTAATACCATATTATATCCTTTTTCCAATTGCCCACACCACAATATCAAAAGAAACACTAGACTGGAAGTAGAATAATGTTTATATCAACACTCATTAGATTAAGTGAATCATGTTCTTGATGATTAAAATTACTGATCAATTGTAATGTTTATCCAATAATGAGCATAGAATTAAGTTGCACTAGTTCCCAATATGGTGTTTGGGCGTGAACAAGGGTTTCATTTTCTTGATTTCTTCTCAGTCATAAGAGTTGAGAAAATTTCTAAACTAAAAATGAACGTTTACTGATTCAAACATCTAAACCCACACTTCTGCATAAAAATAAAAATAAAAAATTAAAAAATTAGGCAGTGCAGACGCGGGTACCGCAAAACAAAAAATGGGTACCCACGTTCCGCCCACAAAATATTGCGGTAGAGAAAAAATTTACTGCATCCGCACACTTTCCGCGCGGGCGCGGGCCTGGTGAGTGCGGTTGCGGGCGAGCGCAGGCGGGTATGGATTTCGCGCGTCCACTGTCCACCCCTAGATTCAAGTATGACTACCTAAATTTATATGCAAATAATTTACACAACTAAACATAAAAAGCAGAAACTTTTTTTTTAATTTTTTAATATAAGAAGAAATTAATATAAACTAAGAATTGCGGAATAACTTAACTGCCAAAGAAATTCTAAACACTTGAGATCACGAAAAAATAAACAGGGATTAATGGATACTCATAAGTATGACTAGGGTAACTTCAATTACCTCAATTTATGCAAATTTACATACCAAGATTAAACTAATTGGGATTATGTTTTTACGCTCTAGTTTCCTATGTCTAGTACTCCTAAAATTATTGACTAACTTCCTCTGTCGAGTTATACCTAGCAAAGTTTCAACTAACACAACTGCATCTTCTTATACTTAATTTAAAGGTAAACAAGATATTCATTCAAGTGCGTGTTCACATTAACAATTAAGTACAAGAAATTCACTTTTTACCTACCTTATGTCTAAGCATTGGTTTCAAGTTCAATTTGACAAGTATCGCACAATATGGCAATAAAGGTTAACCAATATTGTGTATTTTCACGTAATTTATTTGGCCAAAATAAATCACATGCATTTACTAATTTAATTTGTCAAATAGAGTAATTGAAAATAACCTAAGCATGAAACTCACATTTATCTACAAAAATCAGTAACTCATCTGTCAACTTAGGAGTATAAAAATAAATTAGTTATACATATTTAATTTATAACAACACCATATAACTTTAAATAATTAGATTAGCAGACTATGGATGGGTCGTCGAGGTCTCTTGAGCAACTAGTTGGCTATGTAAAAAGAGAGTGTATTTCAACCTGAAGTATGGCAGGCCGGACTTTTCTGTTCGCAGTCGCCCCTGAAGCAGAGCTGGTAGTTGACTTGCGAGCATAAACCTGATGTTGCTCCCATTGGCCCCCATCCTAGCAAGACCATCTGCAATCCCTCGCGACTCGGGATACGTGCAAGGAGAGCCAGGGAACATGAAAGAACATAAAGGAAGATACCAAGAAGAGGGCAAGGAACTCCATAGGGTAAGAGTTACGTTGTAGCAACGAATGAGTTAGGGGACAGATTTTTAACTTATTGTTGGCAGGCGGAAAGTTCGAACTAACTACCCACACATCCACCGCCCACCTTCGAAGAATCCTCTTTGCTGCCCGGAGGGTAAGAGTGTAGCCGTGCCTCACCAAGCGTCGACTTTTTGAACCGATTCTCTTCCAATCCGATCATAGCATCCGGACAGCTATGTGTGTGGAACAGAGCCCCTATAGACATAAAGGTTCTGGCTGGTTGGGCGGATTTTGAATATCCGGTTCCAATTTCCAATCAACAACGGGTTTTTCGCAGTTATAAGAATAAGAAAGCAGGAATGGGACGTAAAGGCAGTGAGCAGTTCTTCAAGAACGTCGAGATGATCGGGAAACCTGGGGCGTATCGTCCAAATCATCGGTCCGGGCTGCCCGATTTATAGAGGTCGCACGACTAGATCCTTGTTCTCCAGGCTATTTGCTTGCCCAAAGCGTTGAACATAAAGAATGTTGGACATACACACTGGTTACGCAGGGACCGTTTCATCTTTGTAGGCCAAATAAAATTATCTCTCGATACGTTCCTCAAAAAATCCGATTCGTGCGGATTCTTCCCCCAACTAACGAAGAGGTCTTGGCGAAATTGCCACATATGAAATTGAGCACAATTTCGCAAAGAAATAGCCAGCCTGTTTCTCGAGAAGAGAGGGAAAACATGCTCAATATCATTTGATTGAATGTTATTGTGACTGTGATTTTATTCTGTGGTATATCAATATAAGCAGCGTGAGCATCCATTTGGAGCTCAACGTGGAGGTAGTCGGAAAGCAATTTTCGAGGAACCATGAGCCTTACTCCGGTTCTTCAATTTTTTATTTCGTAAACTGAATACTTTAAAGACGTTACTAATTGTGTGTTAAGTGTGCAAATCAAGTTGGGTTAAAAATTCCAACATTGACCTATACAATCAAGGTTTAAATTACCAGGAAGGTTAGCTAGATATATATGGATCAGGCTATCAGCACTCGAGCACAGTCCAAAAAAGTCAAATTGATGTCAATTTCATGCATAAATCTCAACAAACTATAAACAATGCGATGTCAAAGGAATGTTGAAGCAAGGAGAATAGAGCTTACAGCCCAATAATGTTTATTGGCAATGTCCCATCCGCCTCTGTACTTATGTAACTGAGAAAGAATGTTCGACCTTTCTGTCCTGTTTTCAGCCAACACAAATGTGATCACACATTGGTTGGCCTTGGAGTTTCATCGCCTGAGTTGAAACTTGAGAGTCTTCCAGGAATCCAAATTTACTTCTTCTGTATATTATAGTGGACCAAACCAAAAAATTAAAAACCAAAGATCCTTTAGCAAAATGCAGCATAGTCTATCATGGAATTGGAAATGAAAGGATCCCTTGCATAACATCAGTACTTGAAGTGAGAAAATAGATCCCGAATATTGAACGCAATATGTGTTAGGAATTCGCCTAATATTTAGAAATTCCATGATTTAAACTGTTAATTCCATCAGGAAACCACAATGTTCATACTTCATGGAGAAAACCCACAATCGGTAGTATCACAAGATTGAAACATTCCTTTGAAGAACTTAATCAGCCCCAGAAATAACACTAAACAATTTTAAACGATTTTCGAGTGAATCAATCTCAACCAACCTAACACGAAAATCTGGAACCCTCATGGCTCGCGCTAGTTTTTGTTGCAAATTGCAGTGCTTTGGTGGATCTCGTGGCTTGCACTAGAGCTGGATTTGTATTGATAAGAAAAGAGAAGAAGAGGACTATACATATAATTTTTTTGGGCTCAAATTAAAAAAAAATACATTTAATTTATTTTAATTTTGGGGGACCATGCCCCTATTCCCCTAGCTCCGCCACCGTATATAAATAAAAAACAAGCGTACAAAATGTACAAGAAGTTTAAAAAACTTACCAATTAGTAGAAATCCAAAACAGTATAATTTTTAATCCTTAATCATGTCTTTTAAAAGTACGCATAAAAAATATGTATGTGTGGCTACGAAGGATAATTTTTTTTTTTTTTTTTGGTAATTGATTTTTATTAATAATAGTAAATAGCAGTTACACGCGTGCAATTACAAACCACATCATTTCCATCGATTAAGAGTTCTCAAAGTCTCTGGAATCTCCTGTTCTTCATCTTCTC
>JAOWBN010000011.1:34480-56547 GCA_028565015.1 Pinguicula moranensis | reverse complement strand
CACACACACACACATCAGAATGAATTAAGGAAAATGCATTAAGAGAACGAGTGTTTGACACAGGATAAGATTATTTATGGCTTTTGGCCAAAACACATGTCTCAAATGGTGGTAATGTATTATTCGTAAAGAACTGAGGAAATAAAAGCTTTAAATAACCCGCGGAGGGATGTCCCAACCAAGCATGTCTATTAACAGTACCGTGAGCCAGCATACAAGTTCCTTGTTGTGCCACCTCATCGACATAGTACAAGACACCGCGTTCAGTGCCATGCCCAATTATCGTTCCCGTCTTGATATCCTGTAATAGACAAAAGGTAGGAAATAGCAGAGCAGTGCAATTCAATTTCTTAGTCACATGACTAATGGATAATAACTTGCAAGAAATATCCGGAACACAGAAATTCTTTTGAAGTCAGGGTAGGAGATATTTCAATAGTCCCAGCGCCCCGAACATGTGTCAATTCTCCATTAGTTGTCTAAATACATGATCGCTTTGCATTTGATGGGGCCCAAATATCTGTACAATAATTTGTCATTGTGTCGGTAGCCACACAATCAAATATCCAAGAATTAGACCAAGATGAGTCACTTTTAGTAGTTGTGCAAGCTACTGCATCATGTTTTCCAAGTAACCTGGTCGAAAAAAATGAGAACTGGCCAAATAGGGGGTTAATTTGGATTTGGCAGGTTTTGAGGGGCTGTTTGGAACTGTACACAAACTTAGGGACCCGATTGCAATTGAGCCAGAGTTCTAGAGTGCCGAATTGCACGAAGGCCAAAACTTCAGGGACTGAGTTGCAGTTTCGCTAACTTAGGGGACAATAATGACATATGATGACTATCTGAGGATGTGCCTGCCATTTTCAACAAACTCGATTGCAAAACTTGAGAATTGAAAGGACTTAATTGCAAGGGTTTACCAAACACATGATCGACGCTCCTTTCATTCTCAGAAAATCCCGCAGCACCACTGGTCACGACGATTCTGCCAAATTCCACCGATTGTGAGCTACAGCCTTCATCAGTGTTTGTGGCTGTGTTAGTACAACCCACCGCGCAGGTCGCAACGCTCGGCTTGGTGACCTATTTCTTCAAATCGCGCCACCAATCCGGGCAGCCGATCCTTTTGAAACAGCAGGAGAGGTTGTGGCAGGACTTCTTGAATTATGTGCACCATAAGGTGGATTTTTCCACTCCAGAATCTTGTGTATTATTTTTTTGAGATTTGCTACGATCATTTCATTCCTGAACGCAAGGCCACTGCCCGATGATGTGTCGGATCCCGCAACGGAATGAGTAGTGAAGATGCCAATGCAGGCTGCGCTGAGGGCAATGGCATAATTTTGAGGAGATCACGGCGCACAACATCAAATTCATCATTTATGGCTGCGAGAAAGTGAAAAAGACGAGTATCCTGCTCATCTTGTTGAAAGTGGCTATATCTGCAACACAAGTCATGAGATTGGGCTGCCGGCGTTCAATTTCACGCCAGACCTGCTGTAATCCTCTGAACAATTGTTCTAAGGTTCGGTCACCTTGCTTTTGGTTGCTAGCTTGAACAGTTAGATCATATATTTGGAGAGAATTGCCTCCACTCTCGTATGTCGTGGCGATCCCTTTCCACAATTCGCTTGCTGTGGGATATTCAGCAAAATATTTTTTTTTGATGTCCCTATCCATGTTGTGAAGAATCCACAAAAAAACCGAGAGGTCTGATTGTTCCCAAGAGGGAAACACAGGATCCGTGGGTTGAGGCGGTGCCAGGATGCCGGTGATATGGCTGAGGTGGCCATGGCCACCAATGGCTACGCGCATCAAATGTGCCCACAGGGAGTAATTCTGCTCATTGAGTTTGAAATCTATCTCCAATGTGAAATTGTTGTCTGATGGTTGTAATTTTTGCAGTAGGTGGTTGAACTGCTCGGATAAGTTTTCCGATGGCCGGTGTAGCCCCGGATAAGCAGCGATGGTTGGAAGTCCTCCTGTTGCTGTCTAGAGAACATAGTTTCCTGGCGGCGCAGTTTGGTCTGGACTGATGCCTTCATTGGCAGATGATGGTTCCACCATGATTTTCGCTCATGAAATGGCTTGTGGTAGATGATGAACATTAAGGGTATATTAGAGTTGATTACCTTCGAATGTTAATTGTATCGAACGGTTTTGGTGTTTTTTTCTATATGAAATTCGATTACAATCTAACTCCTTATAAAGATGGAGCTTACGATAGTTTCAAAGATAATAGGAGATAAGGAAGTATCTCAACTTGATAAGGATGTGATCCCTTTAAATTAGGGATCACATCCTTTTACATTTTATTTAGAGATCTTCCTCTATCCACTATCTATGCTAACACCAAACAAGATGGAAGTAGCCTTGTTTCCATCCATTTTCTTATGGAGAAAAATCACAGGAAGAATGGCAACAAGAGGCAATCCCACAGCACCGATGACATTCGAGAACAGAGAAGACTCTTCAAAGATTAGTCCGGTTGCCCCGATGGAGAACATTTGCCTTGAAACTGCGATAGACACAAGAACTAACACATACCAAGAATTTTCCATCTCCTGTCTCAAAATACTCCACTCTCCAGTGACGAACAGTGCTGCTGAAACAAGAGTCATTGCTACCATTGATTGGTATATTATCATGTTCACCTCCATGGAAACTGTCTCATTCTTTACCAACTTGTTGAATATCAGCTCAGTAATCGAGAATGATAAGGAATAAAGAGCTGAGGCGGCGAGAGTGCATGAAAATCCCAACACGAAACTGTCAAAATACATCCTTTTCAGGTTCGCGAAATATTAGGTGATTGGTCAGTTTGAATATTGAATCCTAGCTGTGTATTGCTGACCAGGGAGAAAGTTGAGACATGGAGATTTTGCAAACCTAAGTTGTAAGGAATTTTGTCGGATGTAGTACTGAAAAACTCAAATTTAACAGTTAAAATAACATTAGAGAGTAAAAAAGATAAAAAAAAAAATTAAGTTAAAAGAATAGGGTTAATGCCCGTGGTTTGCTTGATCATTGGATTTCGGTTAGTCCACGTTGAGATTTGGAAACGAATGCCCTCGTAGCTTGTATTTCCTTTACCAAATTAGAATCAACCGTCCAAGTACAATCTCAGACCAAAACTTCTTGAAAAAACTCAAAATTCAGCAAAACATGTGTTGATCACTAGAGATCGGAAAATGGGCGGTGGCGGGTATTGTGTGAAAAATGGGCGGGCCTAGTCCCCGCCCTTTTTTCAAACGGGCCAGTACTGAGACCGGTTTGTCCGGCCCGCGCCATTTTATTATTTGAAAATTAATAAAATGATTAAAAAAAATTAAAACATAAAAAAATTAATAGAAAATACAAAACATGGGTGGGTTGTGCGGGTTATTATTCTTAAATGGGGGTGGGTCCAGCTTATTTTTGCAAATGGACCGGTGGGCTTGGCTCGTTTATCCGGCTCATTCTTTCAATGCAGGCGTTCCAAGCTACAAAATTCAGCTTGTTTAGCCCGCTCCGCCCATTTGCCAATCACTACTAATCACACAGTGACTAAATTGTCTCAAAAAATGCCTTCAAATCACGGCCAAATACACTTGATCAGAAGTGAAAAACAAGAAAGAACAAGAGGTTCTCGTTGAACAGAGAGAGATTTGTTTTGAGAGAGAAAAGAGTGCGTGTAGAGTGAGTTAATTGTCGACGTAAGCATGGACATGTCAGCTTAAATACCCTGCAGAACTTTTGATCATGGCCACCTAGGGCTGGTCAAAAATTCGATCAGTATTCGGTATATCGGATTAGGATCATATTCAAAATTAATCCCAATTCAGTATTCGGTATGGTTCGGTTATTCCGACTTACCGATTTTTTTTTAAAATCAAAGCGAATAAATTAACAAAGCAAATAAATATTATTTAAAAAAAACAGTAATCCTGTATTTTACTGACCGATACCGATTATTGAATGCCGAATTAAATCGATAATTTTGTAATTCGGTAATTCGGGTCACGAACGGTAAGTAATTTTAAATACCGAACTTCATCGGTTCGGTATCGGAAATATCGATTACCGATCGGTATTCTCGATTGACCAGCCCTACGTTTACTGTTGGATCAAGTAAAAATGAGTGATTAAGTTGCCAGTTCAAGCATCAATAGACGGTGGCCGCACGATGCAAACATCTCGAACATTCAGGATTGAAACAAATAGTTTACATGTCACCATTTATGCCACTGATTTCAACACATATGGACGGCTCATATTAGACCAACTTAAGTAGGGACAATTTAATAACTTTACACAGTAATTCCAGGGTGATTTGGGTAACTTCACCCTACACGAGTGCATATAAACCAGCACAACCTGCTTGAAATAATCCAAGAACAATGTACAATGAAGCTAATATCAGTTTAAATGGCTGCTCGTTCGTTGGTCTGTTGTTTCTTGAGAAGTAGATAGCAAAGGGGATGACTATTGGGTATCCAGCGGTTTCTAAAAATGTTGTGAGCAAGAAGGTTGTTGGTTTGAGGGAAAAAGAATTGAAGAAATTAAAACATTGCAGGACAGAAAGGCTATTTCTTCATTGATGTAATACACAGTTTCTACATGTTATTATAGACAAGAAAATAAAGTCAGGCGTGATTGGGAAGATTGAGATAAGTTGGGATCGCTTCCTTATTTTCAGGGATTGTAAATGATTGAAATCTTTGAAAAAACTTTCCCAATCTTTACCCTAGTGTAACAAAGGTGTTTCTAACTTTGTTGTAGTAGTGGCAACCGACTGGCCGAGGAGGATGAGAATCGTGATGTGGTCCGATTTTGTTGCGTCTTCTTTAAATAATAAAATAATAATAATAAAATAACATAACTTGACGAAAATATATTAAAGTCGAGGGGCTAAAAACTCCTTATTCAGTATGAATAAAAATAATTCTTTTGTACAAGTAGGTATTCTAGAGGTATTTTTCTATTTTTTCTTTCTTTCTTTTCTCTTTTTCTCTCTTTTCCCTCACGTCTCTTTTTCTCCCCAATTCTTTTCTCCTTCTCTATTTTCTCTTCCGTCCCCTTTTTTCCCTTCCTCTTTTCCATGGTCGAATGCCCCTTTTATAGGCAAATAATTGACTTGTCTTCTTCATCTCTCATGTGCTGATCAGAGGGCAGCTCATGCTTCCAGGTGGCAGCAATTGTGTGGCTTACTTCTTTGTTAAGAAGTGGTCACACCATTTAATCCCCCTTCCCTGAGTCGATTTCTTGAAAGGAATTCGATTATATTTTTTGGTGTTTTCTGATCCTCCGAATGGCATATTTTTGGTGGGCCTTTTCAATACGTTGTCGTGATCTTGCGAGATTCCCTGTATTTGGATGAAATTATCTTTACCCAAAGATCTATTCCATAGCACTTTCCTTTGAATATTCATCTCATTATGCCTCGTTAAAACCTTTATAGGAAAAAAACCGTGTGGGAAAAATCCTATTGAAGAAAAAAGAGTACATGATTTGATATTTGCTTAGGGAGGTGTCATCCATGACTTCATTCGTTTATTCAGATTTCATCCAAGATACCACGCAACTGATGCGTCATCGATATTTTGATCATTGGTCAATATGAAAAAAATTGTATTTGGGCCTGGATTTGTAGAGATTTTGGTCAGCTGCTACAATGCAATTATGGGCTCGACCGAGCTAGGTGGTCTGTGTTGCCAGTTCAAGACTTGGGCCGCCAATTGATTTATAGGACTTATTTGCATAGTTGATGAGTTTTTAGTCCCGCGATATTGAAGTAGATAATTTTTTTATTCCAGTCTTTGATAACTCCTGCTAAGAATAAATAAATATCATAGTAGATAAGTGATTTTATATGCTTCCTTTTTTTTGCGTTCATTGAACGTCATTTTGTGCTTAATGAGCGTCCTTGTTTGTAACGTTCAACTCAGGAAGATTGTTTTTATTGCACTCAACTTGGTAGCGTCATTTTGGTTGCGCTCAACTTGGGAGCGTCATTTTTTTTTTTGCATTCAACTTGGGAGCGTCATTTGGTTGTGCTCAACTCGGGAGCATCATTTTAGTTGCGCTCAACTCGGGAGCGTCATTTGTGTTGTGTGTACATCGCTGAAGAACATAATCTTCTTATAAGTATTTATTGAACTCACTTTGTCTGGAGTACTCAAAATGTGAATTTTTTATTTCATGCGTAGATGCCTCTTGTGTGTGCATTGACTTCATACTTACCTGTACATAGGATACTAGTACCTTTTTCATTTTGTCCAAGGAATTCCAAGTTGATTATGCAATTTGACCTTTCTTTCTCTTTGGGTCATCATCCCTTCCATTTTCGTGATGATGCTTTGTGTCGGGATTATTTCGTTCATGTAGTATCCCTTCAGTCAGGTATCCCGCTCGAGCTAGTCGTTCTAACTCGTCTTTAAAATTCCAGCAATCTTCTGTGGAATGTCCATGGTCTTTGTGGAATTGACAATAGCGATCTGGGTATTGCCTGCACGAGTTGGGTCTCATCTCCCTGGGGGTGTTTAAAAGTTCAAGATGTTCGATGGCTTTCATGATGTCTGTGCGAGGTATCTCGAAGGTGTGATAATTTGGGTGTTTTGTCCATTTCGAAGGTATCTTTTTTACGGTGTTGAGGAGCTTGTGCTTTTGTCCCTCCTCGAATTGTCATTGTTTTTGTGGTGGTTGAGTTTCTGGATGAGCTTTTTCTAGGCATGGTGGCGCTCCCATTTCCTCATGACGAATATGTTTTCCACACATCTCACTCAGTTTGTTGTGGGTGGCAGGTGGTTCATCCATCAATGCTGCGGCTAGGGGGCCATATTGAAGTCCGTGGATCAAAGCGTTGATTCTTAAATGTAGGGACAAACCTGAGGTCTATGTGCATGCTTGGTTGAATCGATATATGTAATCGCGTAAAGGTTCTTCAGGCTTCCTTTGGTATTCTGATTTCAGTAAATGTGCTGGAGACCTTTCTACCTTTTGTTGAGTGGTGAAAGCTGGAGAAAATTGGCTTACCAATTCTCCAAAATTCCAGATATATTCCTAAGGTAGTGAGAGAAACCAATCATGAGCGGCGTCAGTTAGTGCTAAAACAAAGATCCTACACGCAGCGGTTTCTATCACATGTGTCATTTTCATGTGCAACGTAAAAGAACTTACGTGTCTTCGAGGGTCCATCTCTTAAGAGTATTTGGGTAACCTGTCGAGCGTGGCAGGAGGAATGGTCACAACTCCTTGCTGGATTTTTTTACAAAATGTTTTACTCAGGGTGATGGGCATCTATTGGGCAAGGCTTTGTGTAGCAGAGGTAGGGTATCCGTCCATGCTAAAGCGAGAGATCGCTTCTTTGATTTGATTTCGAAATTCGCTCCTGAGACCCAATACCAAATTGGTCAGATATGTGTTAGGAATATTTTGCTGACTTGTAAAGCCGGAGTCTGTAGTTGTTGTCGGATTTGAAATATTTTTGGATGTTGTTGCGTGATGGGACGCGTTGTCATTTGTTGTATCCATTTTTTTCCAGGCTTTTTGTTACGTTTCCCACGAACGATGCCAAATGATGTGGTCCAATTTTGTCGTATATGCTTTAAATAATAAAATAATAATACAATAATATAACTTGACGAAAATATATTAAAGTCGAGGGGCTAAAAACTCCTTATTCAGTATGAATAAATATCATTATTTTGTACAAGTAGATATTCTAGAGATATTTTTCTCTTTTTTCTCTCTTTTTCCGTCGCGTCTCTTTTTCTCCCCAATTCTTTTCTCCTTCTCTATTTTCTCTTCCGCCCAATTTCTCCTCCTCTATTTTCTTTTCCGCCCCCTTTTTTCCCTTCCTCTTTTCCTTGGCCAAATGCCCCTTTTATAGGCAAATAATTGACTTGTCTGCTTCATCTCTCAGGTGCTGATCAGAGGGCAGCAATTGTGTGGCTTACTTCTTTGTTAAGAAATGGTTACACCAAATCGTATAAACAGCCACCCAAAGCCACTGAGTCTGCCTCCGTTCTTCAGGCTCTTCAACTGTTCAGAAACGAGAAAGCATAAGCTTTTAGGCCAGAGACCAAATAAAGAAAATGTTGGTATGTGGATCAATTACCCATTGTGCTCAGCTGTGAGACTTGTGCATCTGCCATCTTGGTCCAACGGAAAGTAGGAACTTAAATTTGCTTATTTTAAGCAATGGCGATCAAGAACATGAACTAGTTTTAAATTTTTGTGTATGGATGGATCATGGAAAAATATTTCCACCTTTTAAACTGCAGCATGAGGTGCATGATCAGTGTTCTGGATTTGGATAGTTGGACAACACTGTTTGTGTGAGCACGAGCAAATCAATTTCAAAAGGATATGCAACAAGTTTCATGTTCCCTCTTGGGGTGTTATCATCATCATCCATAAGCAACCTAAGGCTCTTTGTTGGAGCTTATTGCATCTCACTTCCCGACTATTCGTTCTCAATTATGTTGGTGCGGAGAGTGTTGCAAGAAAGTTCCTGTTTTTGTATTGAAAGAAGGGTCATGCTGTTATTGCTGACATAGATGAAATCTATTTAAAAACAACTTGGAATTGGAACTCCTCTGCCTGCAAGAGACTGATGGCCAGAATTTAGATGTTGAGGTAATTTCATTGCTAATGTTTTTTCGATGAACAACAAACTTAGTTGAAACTATACTAAAATGTTTTATATTGCTCGTGGGAAAAAACACCCCTCTTCTAAGCATTTCATATTTCTGTTTGTTCCTCGTTAAACTTCCATGCGAACAAAATGTACACACTTGCAGTTGATTACATTTCACAAAATTGTTTCCAGTGCCAGGCCTCGCAAATTTGCTTCCTAGATTACAACTTTTCAAGTCCCAGAATGCCAAGGTTGTTGCATTCCAATTACAGGCCAACTTTTCCTGGCTCAACCTGTGTCAGGCAGAGAGGTCTGTTAGAAGAAAACTAAAGAATACTTTCAATTACTTGTCCAGTAATGGTTTGAATTGCAAATGAATAGAGAACTTACTACTACTGACGAATCTGAACAAGAATGTATGAGATGAAATATAAACAAGAGGAGATGACCACTCCAGCAACAAAATTGTGAAATAGTTTCTGATTATCTCGTGTGGGAAGGAAAGCTGTTTTGAGTATATTGGTCAGCTCGAAAAGCCGATATGATAGCTGCAAAAAGAGTGTTGATTAGAATTAAGGATGTCTAGGAATATGTGCCCCGTTAGCAATTTGATAGTTGTACTGAAACACAAGAGAATAATTTACTTACCAAAATGTAAACTGCAGTGGTCAGCATGAAGTTGAGCATAGGATAATCAGGAATGAAAGAGAGTAGCCATTTAGGTTGGCCGTTGGGCATGTTTGATCTGTAGATATAGTAATACGAACTCGTAAAGCTTCATAAACTGGACGAAATTCACATTGACTATCTGTTTGAGAAGAACCTAAAAAACTTCTTGTAATTTGATAATGGTTGAAAATTAAAGCAAACTCAAAGTTAAATGACAACTAAATGCAGAAATGGTGTCGTCATTCTTTTCACGATTGAATATTTCAATATATTTAAATAAGAAGATAAGTTCACCTCAGCCAGATGTGGAACTGGGAAATATAGGTTTCCAATGTAATTTTTCCAAGCCACCTGGAAGAAAGGAGTAATTTGTAAACTGGAAAAAAAAGGGGAATGCGTTTGTGTCCGAGTATCTGAGTGTGTGAGAGAGGGGGGAAGAGAGAAGTTTACGCAAAAAGGGTCAGTGAGAAACTCCGAAGCTGCTGAGTAAAATTGCGCAGACATATATAGACCCTAGAGGAAGGAAAGAGAGAACTGAGTGATAAAAGAGATTCAAGAAAAGCTTTCACATTAGTACCGACTACAAGTGAAGTTGTTAGGACTTCATGATACAGAAGAACTGTTTTTGTACATACGTTATGGGAATCCATGATGTGTATGGATGAAGCTTATTGTAAGCAACCTTGTCCAGCTTGTATACATATTCATACCACAAGTACCCAATCTGTAGCGAGGAAATCACAAGGGTCAGATAGAATTGGCAAACAGTTCGCCTGATCACTTATCTTCAATAGATTATACTTACAATTAAGGTAATAGTAACAACAGACGCCTTGATTGTGCGCCTACGCTTTGTCTCAGACTCTTCCAATTTATCCATCCACTTTTCCACCTGAAACAGCAATAAATGTAAAGGTTTTACGGAAAAAAGGACTATCAAATGTGATAATGCAAGCTATTCCAAATTTGGGATGTTAAAACATACATTTGGGTGAAAATATGCATAGATCATTCCGATGATCCATATATAACGATCAAGCCCAGACCTAAAATGCCACTCGTGAAGTAGTGAAACATCTGGTTTCGCAGGATCCTTGTATCCTGTCAGTTAGGCAAACAATTACAGACGTTCAGGGTTAACCAGAAAACAAACAGAATAAAATATGAACTGCCTGGACATAATATTGGACATAGTGAGTCTACCACAGGAAAAATCTACAAGCTTTACTGAGGCAATCAAGAAGTAAATAGAAGCATACCTAGAAGAAAAGTTAAGGGCCCCCAAAAGATATTAAACATCCCAGGAACTTCCCATACGAAGAAAACCACAAGAAAGCACATAAAAATCTTCAGGAGCATAACTGATCTTGTCTCATTGTAGTTGTGGCCAATGCCCAGAGCCCCATAAACCATAAGTGTGAAAAGGGTGTGCATTGGACATATATAGTACAGCATATAATCGTTGTTGAGAACAATACAGCAAAATGCTACAAAAAAGTTTAGCCTCCACATCATCTGTATAGAAAAAACAATCAAAATCAGAGAGCTCATTGAAAAAGAATAACAAATGTAGAGCAACTAAGAGACATACAGACAACAACATTACCTGAGCAAATCGAGCAACGCTAAAGTCCTTGCGTATATAATAATATGAGAAGTTTCCAAAGCCAGTCATCCATACATATGCAGCAATGAAAATACGAATGGCATTGTAAATCTCCGTTGCAGCAAAGTAATGGTACATCAGAAACAGAACCTAAGAGAAATAAAAAAAGAAACAAAACATATCAGACAAGTTGCAAGAAGAAAGAATTACGAAAGCATCCAGCCACCGCCTCATAGATGTGCTACAGACATCCCGCATTATAGAAAGGAAGCTAAATAGTGGGGTAGGGTGGGGGGAGAGAATAGCATAAAATTCTCAATACTTTAGAACTACTAGATTGATTTATTGAAGGACATAACCATTCTCCTGCTTTCTCCTAAAGTCATGTTTGAACAGTGGTGGACTGGCCAAGGAGTTGAAACAGATAATTCTTGAAATTCACTAAAAGACTTTACCAACAATTCAATATCAGTCAAATAAGTACTTGCCTGCATCCAGCCTTTCCATTCTTCAGTCTGATGGCGGTTAAGGTATAGAATGGATTTCCCAGAAAATGTTGGTTTTTCCTGGTGTCTCTTAAGAGAAGTCATCGCTGAAGTAATGATGAGAAGAATATACAGGAAAATGAATAGATCTCGACTGTAGCTCTGTTGACCAATAAGGAAATGATAATAAGGTATTAGAGCAGCAGATGAATAAAACATGACTTCAAGAAAACAAGAATGCAAGACTCGGAAACGTAAATAGCATCATCAATAGTCATAATAAGCATAGGCTAAAGTGTATTATTTTCAACTGAAGTGTGAGATGATAGCTTGTTTATCTTTCTTTAACATATGCAATGAGAAGATTTTACTAACTATATCAACAAAAGTAATAGTCAACAATTTATTAAAGAACTGAGAAAGATGAGGGTACCTTGCTAGCATCAGCAAAAAAATTTGTCCGGTCACATATGTAAAAATAGATCAAAATTAACCCAAATTCAGCCCTGCCAGATACCTTACTGTCAATGATGGAAAATGTAAATGGAACACAAATAAAATAACGAAACTCACATTGCCCTCAAAAGCTGTCGGTTTTCAAGTAAAAAAGAGTCATCCATTATCAAAAACCTGGAAACCACCGATGGTAAAAGATTATGAGTAGTTTATAATAAAATTGATTAAGAAAAATACTCAACCGGCAGTCCTCTCATGGAGTATCAAACAAAACCAACCGATATATGTTTGTTTTAATGGATGGACTGGAGATCTTTGCGGATGCTGATTTAGTAAGACCTCCTTCCATCAAGACTGCTCGTTCATCTTCTTTGATAGCTTCACTTTCCAATTCAACCAAATCTGAATGACTTCTGACAAAAAATCAAATCGTACAGAATAAGAAGATGAATAACACAAAATTCAAAGTTGTCCTACTGATTCTTCCAGAATACCACAGTAAATCTTCCCTTTTTTCCCCACTATGCTATACTGAGGAGAAAATGGCATTGAATGGTATAAAGGAAATACAGAAGAGCTTACACTTTAGAAGGTGATGATGACTTCTTATGCAACCACTCTGCGTATAGCCATGAAACAATAACTGGGATGACTCCAAGTAAGAAGGATACCTGGGAAAACATACGCAAGGTTTCACATGATAATTAGGCACCGAGAAAGTTTAGTACCCAAGGAAACAATGATAAGACGAAGGTATGTATGATAACAACATAAGCAATTACTACTAACACAGATTACACACTTTAGGAACCATATGCTTGAATTATCAAGGATGAACTCAATGCCAATCTTAAAGACCCAAAACAGTTAAGCCTGGAAGGAACAAAAAGACAAATAAAAAGATGATGCAGCAAAGCAACATTAAAAGATTTAATGATTGTGGCCCCTTGAAAACAAATCAGTTTATTTTTCCCAGAAAGGAATAAAGGTATCCAACGCAGAATCCAGCAATAGAAGCAATTACAATAGCGAACCAAAGGAAAGAATGAACATCATTACTCAACAAAAAACAGTACCAGGAAACTAATGTCAGTGTCGTTATACCAAATGCCGCCCTAACCTTAGCACAACTGTGCACTCTTAGTACGATGTACAGAAACCATTTCAGTTGCCATTAACATTTTCAATTATAAATCATCACAACTTTTCAACCAGTGAAAAAGAAGAATAAGCAAAGATCCATATGCATGATTGCATTCTGGTGATCAGATAACGAACTCCAAACTACTGCCAATGATGAGACGAACTAAAACCAGCCTAGAGACTTAACAAAAGAAAACTAACAATGCAACATCTTAAAATTAACATCAAAATCGAACCTGCCCAGGCGTCAAAGGCCCAGAATCCACCGCCATTTTCCTCGATCAATGTTAAAACTTAGCTCAACCAACCGATCAGAGCGGAAAATCTACAAGAATCTCATCGATCAAGCGAATGCTGAACATACAGATGCCGATTCCAAGAGTGTACTTATAATGTGCCTGACGACTAAGAAAAAACCAAATAACCCTAGAAATGAAGAAGGAAAACAGAGATCTGAAGTAACAAATAATTGGGACGAAAGAGGAGTGGGTGTCCGTCAGCAGATGTAATGTCGTCGTTTGCTTCAAGAAACGATCATCGAAACTTGTTCGTCGAGATGTCTCTCTCGGTTTCAGACAAACCGTTCCGTTCCGGTGGTTGCCGCTTTGCGAATACAGAGACATATACAGTACATACATACAAAATGTTGGATGTAATACTTTTGCATTTTCCTTTTAATTATTATTAGTTTTGCTTCCATTTCCGCTTATAAATTATTTACAACGAATTTTAGAACCTGATCATCGTGACTTAAACCTGTATGGTAATGATCATTAATAGTTTGGAAAGACATATAACAAGTCGTTTCCAACTAATTAATCAATTATCAATTTCCAAAAAAAATTAATCAATGATTAGTCATTAATTGCTGGATTAGGTTCGTTTTAGTGCTAATGAAGCAACAAACCTTTTTTGTTAAGTGGGAAAAAATGGCGAGAAAAAGAAAGACAATCTAATGCATTTAATGCTATAACAAAGGTCCAAAGATAGCAATAAGTGCAATTTCGTCCAGGATTAAGATGGCGTAGACAATGACGTATGAGATTAATTTAGAAGATGGGCATGCCAACTAATCAAAATAATATCGCCAGAGCCAAAATTTTGGATCCGGATAAGAAGAAGGCAGGCATAAAAAAAAATTACAGGGAATAATTTTTTCCTGGGCGATATAAATTTTTTTAGGAGGTATTAAAATAATTTATAAGTTCAATATTTATAAAAAAAAAATAATAATAATTTTACCATCTCAAATAATGATAAAAAAAAACCTTTAAAAAAATGATAAAGAAAATAAAACTTAAATTATTTAATATTATATAATTTGTTTATACAAATATTTCTCAAAATAGATTTGCACGAATAGAAAAGATGTATTAAATAGAGATGAGTCGGTGCATGCTATCTCGGCGGGTTAGCATACTGCCTCCGACCTCAGGGCTTGCCTAGGGGTCGGGGGTTCGAGCTCCCAGTGAGGGAGTTTCGGCCTGATATTCTGAGGGAATTAGTCGGCGGGCCAAGAAAGCCCAAATGATACCCCGATCGGTGACGCAGACTTCAGAATTACCTATCAAAAAAATTAAATAGAGATGAAAAATCATAAATAAATTTATAGTACTGAACCAAAAAAATAATAATTGAAATAAAAAAAATTAATTCAAAAGAAACTCTAAATTAAAATTACCAATCTTGGTCACTGAAAATAGAGTTCGGCAAAAAGGTGAGTCGGGCTAACCCGGGCCATTTTTGTCGTGCTAGCGGGTTGGGTTTTGCAACCCGACTCGTCCATTTTTTCTGGGCCAGGGCTAGCCCGGCATGGAAAAAAAATGGGCCGGGCCAAACTCGACACGTATTCGCATGGACAAGCCTGGCTCAACCCATTTTATTAAATTTTTATTTTTTTTAATTTTTTAATACAATATTGGCCTAAAAAATAAAAAAAATTAAAAAAAATTAAAAAAAAGGGCCTTGACAAGTCAACCCGCTGATCTAAAAATTTGGATCCAACCCAGCCCAACAAAAAAATGGGTCAGTACCTATTATTCTTTATGGCCTAGCCCATATTTTAATGGGTCGAGCTAAGCCTATTTTTTTATTTTGATGAACGGCTACGCCTGACCAATTTAATCCTGCTCGAGTGCTTGCCTCTAGCTGAAAGATGCAAGAAAGAATTTAAAAACTCAAAACATATATGAAAAAAATTATCGTCGAACCTTAATTATAAAATTATTAGAAAAAAATGAGAACGATAGATATTTTGCTTTTCAAAATATTTTATTTTGTTACTCGTTTGAGTTTTTAAATAAGGTAAAATATGTATAAATTCGGGCTCCAATAATCATTGATCATTCATTGCTAAATGATGTTTTGATATAAGTTATACTCTTAAATGAATAATGACCAAAAATATTTTTATTCAAAATTAATTTCGTAACCGCATACACGTTTTTAATGCATCATGAGTGCAGCTTTAAATGAAGTATTAATTCTGTCACTCTTTTCTTACTGTTTGGTTTATTTATTTGCTCGATTCTTCTTAAAAGGAGTGCGTGCGGATCACATAGTTTTTACGGATTGTCAATCGACAATCATGGATTAGATCAAACAGACAACTATCCATCTCTTAGGGGTGTTTGCTTGGTTTTTGGCGATAGAAAAGCTTATTTGAAGTCAGGAATGATATAGCGCACGGATTTATGCCGCACGGAACGCAAGGATGGGGACAAAATTACCATTTTGCCCCTGTGTTAAACAGGGATGCTGTGTTTAACACGAGGGCAAAATGGTAATTTTGTCCCCGTCCTTGTGTTCCGTGCGGCGTAAATTCGTGCGCTATATCGTTTGTGATTTGAAGTATTTGTCATTTTAAATTTTGACGATTGACTTCTGACTTTTGACGGTGGATAAGTAAAGAAACGCCCAAAAGTTAGAAGCATCTCTGGGATAACTTATGGAGTGCTCTTGGCGGTGACAATTTTGTAATTATTCAAATTTTTAAATTTTTGATATTCTTACCCTCATAAATAATTTAATGTTTTTAAATTATCCTTAATTTTAGGACAACTTTGTCATTTCTCAATTATAAGGTAAGAAAAGCACGTTTAGAAATAATAATATGCAAACACTGTATTTGTAACTTTTGCTGTGATAAAGCATATTTTTGCAAATACTTTCCAACTTATTCATGAAAACTTCATTTTTCAAAAGACCTTTTAAAAAGTTACTTCTGTGTAAGCACAAGAACTTGCAAAAACCCACTTAGTTCTGTAGGATTGATTCGCCTGGCTACAGAAGGCACTGATGGATTGCATATCCTTGGTTGAGGGAAGAGTTAAAAACCAGATCACCCTTTTGCCACTAAAATTTATCAACGAACTTTGTTCTCATCTTAACTTGATACATGTCCTAGTCCTTTGTGTTTTCATCACTGTTTTCAGCATCAATCTCCACCGGCTGAAAGTATTTAAAGTATTTGCCCCATAGGGCCATGACAACCATGTCTTAGCACACCAAATCATCTTTCATACTTTCAACGGGATCTCCTGCAGTTTGTGACCCCTAAAATGCATGAAATTATACATAAGTTGAGATGATGGTGTGCAACCATATGGTATCCAAGCCATGAATGCACCCCTGACCATACCTCGTGTGCAATAGTATATGAAAAGATACATGTGGCATGTATAATATGGATTTTGTTAGACAAAATATGAATTAATTAGGGTAATTATTTATTAATTATCTAATATTGAAAGTTCTTATTATGGTAGGATCATATAACCATAATTAGGATTGGATTCTAATCTTTACCTATAAATAGGACGTATCGCATATTAAATACACATAATTCTTATGTTTCTCTCTCTAATTATTGCCTTATCATCGTGAAGACATAGATCTGAGGATTACAATGAGACTCTGATAGACTTCTGATTCATATTCGTGATAAAATCAGCCAAAAGATTACAGTTCTATACACTTCCGTATTAGAAGTACAAATCCGTTGTCGTATTTAGTTTATTCGTTAGATCCGTTGATCTAAGTGATCTACAGTGGTATCGGAGCCAGGTTTTGGATCTGATTATACTCGAACGATCATTCGTAAGAAATTCATGAATTCATAAGAATTCATTTCTATCGAATTCGTAAGAATTTGTTTCTCTCGTTTTCTTTCGAATTTGAATTCGATAGAAACATACATTCTTTGTTTTGTTACATTAATCATTACGTTACGTTAATTATTCGCATGAATTTTGCATGAATTCACATTAATTTCGCATGAATTAATCTTTTCGTAATGATTGTTAGTTAATAATCATAAATAAGTTCTCGTATAAATTACTTAAATAATTCTTAAATCTGATTTTTGTTCATACGTTTCTTATGTAATGATTGTATGATTATTACCTAATCTATGTTATTTGTTAACATATACGTAATAATTATCCTAATTTATGTGATTAGGATACAAATCTGATTTGGAATTATCCTAATATGTTGTGTGCAATCAATTAGGAATTATCCTAATCTATGTGATTAAGAAACAAATCTGATTAGGATGTGACATTAATTTACAAAAAAATTAATTATTTTTTTATGTGTTAAATTAATTAATTTATTATGAAACTACATTCAATTAAATTTTAATTATTAGTATGGATGATTAGGAATTATTGATTTGATTTGTTAAGTGTAATTAAATTTTTTAATTCTTAGCATACATGATTAGGAATTAGTTTCAAGATACGTTGTTTAATTCCGAGCATGTTTTACATGAACTAGCATGTTTATATCCTTGTGTTATTTTTTTAGGATTAGTTTCTAAATGAAATAATAATAACAAATAATTATTAACTATGTGTTAATAATTTAATTTGGTGATCAAAATTACCATAAAATTTTGAAATCAAAAGAAACTCTGCATTTAACCGTGTTCGTGAAGAGCTGTTTAGGGTTGGTTTTTAAGAGAAATCTTTGTGACCCCAGCAAAAATCTGGGCTCTTCACGAAGAATGACAACACTATTTAGGAGGGTGGTTCCCGATATGGACCTTGAGTCCCGACCAGATACCTAAGTGCTTGCCGAATCGGTAAGGATCACATTCTGATCAATTTCAGATATTTTGATCGATTCGAAATTTTTTCTTTTAACTGTGTTAAAACTAAACCGGATTGTTATACGTTAACAATTTTATATGCCAAATTTTTGGATAAAATAAATTAAAAATGTTCTAAAGAAATAACCACCGAATGATTATAATTAACAATTATATGTGCCAATCCGTTTGGTTGTATGTGCTATTCTGTGTTTTTTCGCTGAATTTGTTTCAATAAGTGAAAATTAGTTTTTTTTCAAAAGTTTCTGGTTATTTAGGGACTGATGATTATGAGCCCAATGAAATTTTTGAATGTATTACATAATTAAAATTTCTAACAGAAAATTTAATTTTAAAATTGTGCCTAATGCCTTTCTTAAAATATACTTGTAGAAATGACACTTCCTAGCATCATAGCTAAGATCTCTTCCAGCGATAAGTTAACTGGATTGAACTATGATTTCTGGTCCAAGAATATTCAGTATCTCCTACATGAGAAAAATGTTCTAAAGCATATTACCATAGAAAAACCTGAGTGAACAAGTGCAACCTACGATGCATGGGATAAGTAGGATCGCAGTACATGCTATGTTATGTTGTATTGCATGCATGAAGACTTAATTGGTTGGTACATACGATGTGCAACCCACAGTTACGTCCATGTGAGACAAACATCAAAGAGGCATACGACCAAACTTAAGCTACAAGGCTTTGAACCTTGCATTTGAATTGGTTGTAGTACAAAATCAATTCGAGTTGACCCGTACTTGAACACCTCTGCATTATGAGTTCCATGTTGTGCGATCTCACTGCTAGTGGAATCAAAATTTCTAAATTCGAATAGGTCAACAATGTGATCTGTTCACTACCTGATAGAAAGGGAAGATAGTGGATGGACTCCATTCAAAACTCTGATATCTCATGACGTGGACATCAAAACTTTCGTTGATATAGCTAAGCATCTCGAACTTGAGAACAAAATACTACGTGCTTATGCATTCTCTGCCAAAGTTTTTGCTACTCATGGGATAAACCCTAAGAGGAACAAGAAGTTTGGTAAGCCTGCAAAGAAAACTCAAAAAACCGCCCAAAAGAAGAAAATTACTAAACAGCCCAAGGTTAACGACCCAAAGAGCTATAATTGTGGAAAGAATTCACTATTCTCAGGACTCTTCTGAGATTAAAAAAAGTACCTTACTCCCCTAATAACTCCAAATTATGCTTTTGCTCACATGCATTAGTTGCGAACTCATTTCCTAAATGGATTGTTGATTAAGGAACAAACCAGCATGTAGTGAATGACCGTGTTGGATTTACCGAGTTTTATCGTTGTGGACATCAAATAGAGGAAAATATATTCTTTTGCACTTCTTTGAAAATAGAAGAACCCACATTTTATCACGAGGCTATGGACTCACCCGATAGAGAAAAATAACTATATGCCAAGACGAAATCGACGCTATGCAAACAAACAAGGTTTGGAAACTTGATGATCTACCACATTGTCGAAAATCGATTGGATGCAAGTGGGTATTCAACGTTAAGCGTGGTGTGGATGGATCAATTAACAAGTTCAAAGGCCGACTCGTGGCAAAATATTTTACCTAAATTGAGGGTATAGATTATGAAGAGACACCTTTTTCTGTGATGAGAATTTCATTTATTAGCCTATTTTTGGCTCTAGTTACTTATTTGAATCTCGAGTTATTCTTAATAGACATAAAGATTATCTTCCTTAATGAAACACTTGAGGAAGTTATCTACATGGATCAACCTGTTAGGTTCGTCTCAGCGGGACAATGTGCTAATGTATGGGGTCTTAAAAGATTTATATGTGGTCTTAAACAGTCTTCGAGATTGTGGTACTTCCGATTTCATAAAGCCATTACTTCATTTGGCTTTACCATGATAGATGAAGACCACTGCGTGTATGTCTTGAAGACAAAAGAAGGAATCGTGTTTCTTTCCTTTTATGCCAATGACATACTATTGACTGGAAACAATATGGAAACGATCAACGCCACTTAGTAGTGACTATCATCCATCTTCGAGGTGAAGAATATGGGTGAAGCTAGGAAAAGGAAGAAATGAGTATTGCTCTTATGCTTGTGTAGCATGAAGGATGATATTGATAAACATTCTACACAACCGCTTCAGTAGGTCTGAAAAGAAATTCTAAGTGAATCAAATGTGAAATGTTTGTGTTTTCACATTAAAGTGGTAAAGCCGAATGTAGAGGATAAAAGACTAAGTGTATTTATCAAAAGCTACGATTCGCATGACATAAGTAAGTGACATGCTCACCAAAGTGGGAATCATGCCATGACACACATGTCATACTGTGTGTGCAACAGACGATCGCTGGAAAAATGACAAAAAAATCCTCTAATTATCATGTGTGATCACACGGACATACGTTTGTCCATGTAGACGTTACACTTTGACTTAGAGCTACGACTTGAAGTTGAGACTTGATGATGCTACTTTAGTATATCATCCAAGAGTTAAAATATATATAGTCTTACAGACCATACGAGATGAGCCGTTTATCATTACGATAGGTGTCAAGTGGAAGTGCAGTGATGTATGCAGCTGAGGCATCCTAACAGACTGGTAGACTTGAACCTTGTTCCTACATGACCTGATCAATTCGATCAGGCACTCGCCATCTATTTTCATTGTTCAAATCTTTGACAACATGACAAAACCAAAAGCTCTGCCATCCATCTCTATCTATACAAGGGATGGAGGGGCAGATGCCTTTGGTGCCCCTTCCAGTTAAGAATTGGGGCCTTGCAATCACTAGGAAAGCAATCGAGTCGATACGGACGGTAATTAATGTCTAAGAAACAATATGTATAGCTTCACCATATTTTCCATGACGATTACATTAAGTATGTAATCAAATATTGAATAGCTTAAATGGATACGTAGCTATTGGTGTTGCGAAGAGGATTTGGAGTATCGTCAATTTGAAAGTGTCATGTTTAATTAGATGATGAATTAATATGACACTGGTAGTTACTTTATGATCGCACGACTCATTTCTCGTATGAAGCGTCGGGAGATTTTAAAAACTGTACTTTGTAGTACAGCTTATGTAGCCGAGTGATAGTTGTCAGACAAAATATGTCTTTAGTCTAATTGAATTTAGGGTAATTATTTATTAATTACCTAATATTGAGAATCCTTATTATGATAGGATTCTCCCACCGTAATTAGGATTGGACTCTCATCTTTCTCTATAAATAGGAGGTATCAGACGCTTATTCAATATACACAATTCTTATTCTTATGTATTGAGAGCCAAACATTAATATATAGTTTCTCAATTAAATTGTTGTCTTATCATCTGTAAAGGTGGAGATCAGAGTACGTAGATTACAAATAAACTCGGATAGACTCGTGATTCGTGAAAAAATTACGATTCTATACGCCTTACGCATTAGAGGTACGAATTCGATGTCGTATTTAGTATATTTGTAAAATCCGTTCTAACATATCTAAGTGATCTACAAATCTATTACCTAGTCCGTGATCCCATGATGATGGAGGTTCGCTTTTGTTGGTATATGATCTAGGATGCCTAAGTATTGAGCTTTTCTTGCTCATTATTGATTAGAGATGTGAGACTTAGGGTTTTGTGTGTGTGGTAGCTAGAGATTGCAATTATCGATCTCTTTGTTGTACTTGTACTATAGAATTATTTTCACTGGTATATGATTCTCTCCTTATACATAGAATTTCAGCCGAACCAGAATTTCAAGAAAAAAAATGCGAATTTATAGTTCAAAAGCACATAGCTACATAACTTACGAACATGATATTGCACACTAGTTTCATTAGTACTTACACATATCATAATACAAGAAAAATGGAATAGATTTTTTTTGGAGGATGGCGGGTGGGGTAAACGAATATAATAGAAGTTTTGAGGACATAAGAAGGTAAAAAACAATATACATCAGTGAATAAAGAGATCAACCTCTCCAT
>JAOWBN010000010.1:253040-264285 GCA_028565015.1 Pinguicula moranensis | reverse complement strand
TTCTACGCGACCAAAAACATTCTTGTTCCACTCTCTCAGCCGCATCCGCATATTTTTTAGTTTGCCCCCGAGGTTCAACATGCTGTCCTCGTTTCTTATCTCATTCCAATGTGTTCTCACCAGGAGCCCAAATGATTCCTCTCGTGCCCACATGTTTTGAAATTTAAAATTAACAGTTCCATACTTGGGCTCTGGATCCTCCATATGGACGACCATCGGGTTGTGATCCGATGTCTTCCTAGGGAGTACTCTGTAATGAGCCGATCCTTTCCAAGTTAGGAAATTATTATTAATTAGTACCCTGTCTAATTTTGCCCATATCCTAGCTTGACCTCTTTGTCCATTACACGAGGAGAATTTACTTCCTTCTGAGTGTAGTTCAGTCAGCGCACCCGCATTTATGCAATCGTTGAACTCTCGCATTGGTCGCGCAGCTCTGACTGCTCCCCCACATTTTTCCGAATTTGATCTGATCACATTGAAGTCTCCCAGGACCATCCATGGTGCCATACCAGGATTTACATTTCCTAGGTGATTCCATAGTTCCCTTCGCGAGATAAAATCACACTTGCCATATATGAAGGAAATGAGGATTCTGTCATTTCCTTGTTTGAACCATCCGGTGATGGCCTGATCGCATTTATTTTCTAGCTCAAACGCCCCATCTTCTTTCCAAAAAACCCAAAGCTTACCCTTATCCTCTTCATTTGAGATAAAGTAAGGAAAATTTACTACATTAGCTAGCCTAATCATATGTTTACCTTGACTAAACGGCTCTGCTAGGCCGAATAATTTAATTTCAAAATCTTTAAGCATGTCACAAAGTTTTCCTTTTGACTTTTTTAGACCCCTAATATTCCAAAAAAGAATGTTATAACCCATGAGAAATCTCGTACCTGTTTTGTTGTGTTGGGGTTTTAGTGTATCTTCTTCCTTTACTCGTTACCTGTCTGTGGTGAATTTCGGGGTCCGAATCAAAAGCTTTATGGACTCCCCGGGCCTCTGTTCTTGCGTCAGTTTCAGGGTCAGACAGAAGGTCCCATTCTCCCGTGTCCGATTCATAGTCCACACCTGGGTTCATCCTTAAATCAATCTGCAGGTCCTGGAGTTTCATTCCATCTACTCCATGTGTCCTGTTCCCTGAAAAAAGGAGAAGGAAATCAGATTCATTTTCCTCCCTGGAAGCAGAGAATGAGTTTACAAATTGGGCCCTATGAGGCAGCCCACTATCTCCTAAGGCCCCTTCCCCATCCGATCGGTGTGGTTTCCCATCTGAATCCCTCAGATATGGTTCTGCGCCCTTCTTCCCTAAATCTTTTAAATTCTCCGCATTGCTTCTGGTTTTTTCCAGCGCTAGTTGGCGGTCCCTGTACGATTTCTCAGTTCTTTTTATGTCTTTTCTTCTTCTTGTGTATCTCAGTATAGGGAGTTCCGAGGTAGGTTGTGGTATTGAGGCAGCTTTCTCTGAGGTATTGTCCTCTGAAGTCGGGTCTATTTCCGATGGTTTATGTGGTTCTGAGGTGATCTGTGAGTTAACAGTAATCTGCTCAGCTGATACCTCCATTGTCAAGTCTGTATCCCAGAATTTTCCGGTAATTGGTGTAGCCCTCTCACTCAATAGCACCTTCTCTGATAATCTGAGATCCATTTCCTTCACCATATCGCCTGTTTTGGTCGATTTTGGATTGGACTGCTCGCCCATATCTTTGTGATTTTCCTGCGCCGGCGATGTTTTTTTTTCCTGGTAGGGTCACTTCCGATGCTATTTCTTCTTCTTTTTGCTCCGAAGATAGAATCTGAAATCTGTTTGCAGAGCTCCTGCTCGTCTCCCCCACTTTTTCTTTACCCTTGCTTGTACCAATCAATCCCTGTTCGATCATTTGATGAGGAAGTAGTGGGGGAGGGCTGAAAGTTTTACTCCTGTTCATACCTCGTCCCTGGTCTCCCAATTCTGCATTTAATCGAGCGGTAATCTTGGTCACTGGGATCGTTTCCTTCCTGCCATCGACTCTGTTATCCACCTTATCTATTTTGACTCTTTCTTGCGGGACTTCTCCATGTCTAGCTCGCGAGCGCCCCCTCTCAGCCTTTCGTCTCCACACTGTTCCGGTCCCTCTCTGAGCGGGCTCCTTCGCTCTTCTTTCGGGTTCCTCCGGTTGAGGCTTCCTCCGCGTTGCGCATTCTGTATTTTTATGCCCTTGTGCCTGACAAATATCACAGTAAGCACCCCACTTCTCGTATAAAACTTTCTGCTTCCTGAGTCCATATTCCCCCTGTCTGACCATTACCTCCTCCACGGGTTCTTTCGCAAAGTCCACTTCGACGCAGATGCGGGCATATTCGGTACGGGTGCGCAGAAGGGTCATGTTATCAATTCCTAGATATCTGCCAAGCAGCGATCCGATGTAGCTGAGAGAGTCTCTTCGATAAAGGTATATGGGGAGGTCCGGGAGATTCACCCAGACGGGACCTAGAGTTGGTTCTTTCGTCACTGTAAAGGCCGGAGTCCAGCGAAAGAGTTTGAATGTTTGTCCTTCCAAGACTCGCCCTTCTCTTGTCCAGCTATGAGCAAGGTCCCGTGCATTCTGGAATTGAATTAACACATGGAGATAATCAAGAACTGTAATTTCAGCCGTCGGGGGGTTAAGAAGTCCCCAAGTTCGAAGGACTGCTCGCCGGATCAGTTCAATCGCTGGTCTCCGCCGATTGAATTTCATGACTAGGCAGTGTTGGTAGTCTTCAGCCATCAGTTTTATTTCTTCGTCGGAAAAGGATACTGTCGGGAGCCCATCTACTTTGGAAGCCGTCCGAGGCCCAAGTTGGAATTCCGGCACCCGTCGCGTTTTGGGCATCTCGGTTGCTTTCCAAGTCCCGTGCGCCGCTGGAAGGGCGCCTACCCCGACTTGTCTTGGGTAGCCGTCGGCTGACTGGATCTTGTTCCGCCAGTCGACTACCGCCGCATAAGACAGGGGCGGCGCCTGCGTTCCTGGCACCGTTAGGTTAGCCGGGCCCTCCGCCGGGGAGGAGACCCCGGAATCGTCACTGTAGTTGGGTTTATACCTCCCCTATCCTCCCCCGATCTCACCGCCTGGGGATTGTCCATCCCAGGCGAAAAGGTTTCCGGCCGGGAAGTCGGTGGCGTCCCTTTGGAAGACGTCTCCCACCGCCGTACAGAAACAGAGAGGTGAATAGGAACGTTGTGTGGGTTTTGAATTTTGAAATTTTCTAGAGAGATGTCAGAGAATTTTCTAGAGAGATGTCAACAGGTAATATAGTTCAATAAATTTGAGGATGTAGAACCTATTGTTTTGTCCTTTCTGTATTAGAAATACTATGTGTGAATTGTGATGTAGGTCTCATTCCTGTCCATTATAATATACTCCTTTGAGTTGCTCTGAGCAGTGAACCATAGCATCCATGCAGATGCCTATTTTTGCTTCAAAATTCGGAGAGGTTGCAAAGGATAAGCATTTTACAAAGAATCCAGCCAACCAGAGACATGCCAGCCCCTGCAAGTTAATAATTCAATCACAGTCCACAAAAGCAAAATTTTTGAAGCTGAAATGGAAGCAAATTGAATGTGCTGCGAGCCAACTTGGAGGAGGAGCAAACATATTCTGCAAGCTTTTTGGTGATAATAATGCTAAAAACACATTTTGGCTGGACAGTTCCTCGATCGAGATGGTTTTTCTCTTTTGCTTTTCAGTATCTATAATTCTAACAGTTTTCCCTCTATGTACAATTTTTGATGTGGCACTGCTTCTTTGTAGAGCAGAGCTCGATTTTCATTTATGGGGGGTAAAGGTGGGTCACTCTGGAGACAGCTTACATTTAACTTGACACGCAAGAGGTAAGAGTCATTCAGATATGGTATGGGAAGTTCTATTGAATAATATTTGCCGTTTATTGCTGGTGTGAGTTGATTCAATGATGACATCATATGCTCATAAGCTTGATATCCGGATACAACATTTGCAGCAATTTGGCGAGAAATCATGGAGGCTATTTATGTGCTGAAGATGCTGTGGGATATATCACAAGTACTTACTTGGAAGATGGATTCTTCAACTTCTTGAATCAAGTATTTATGATAATATCATATTTTGAGTACTTTGTAGCCTTCAAGAAATTTTATAAATCAACCTTATGACTGATTTATTGTTCCCATCTGTGTTTTAGGAGCTCCAATCTTTTTGCTATGATACTGCAGATTACGAGGCATTGCCTTTTGATTTCTATGGTAGCTATATTGGTTACATAGGGTACGGTACCCTCCGCATGTGAAGAATTTTTTCCTTGTCCTTCTTTTTCGCCCCTTACTCTGATGGTGATTATAACTTGAATGCAGATATGATCTTAAAGTTGAATGTGGGGTGGCCAAAAATAGGCACAAGTCAAGGTCCCCCGAGGCTTGCCTTTTCTTTGCGGATAATGTTGTGGTGATAGATCATCATTCTGATCATATTTATGTCTTGTGTATAGTTGATGAAAATACGAGCACAACTCCATGGCTCGACGAAGTTGAGCATAAACTTGTAAGTATGAAACTTAGGCCTGGGAGAGAGTCCACGGTTCCCTCAGCATCTTTGGTTTCGGAAGGGGATTCTCCAGGAGAAGGATTTTTAGCTGAGAAATCTAGAGAGCAATATATCAGCGATATTGATGAATGTCAGAAGTTCATAAAAGATGGAGAAAGATATGAGCTGTGTCTTACAACACAGCTGAGAAGGAAAATTGATAAACTAGACTCATTTGGTCTTTATCTTGACCTTCGAGAAAGGAACCCAGCCCCATATGCTACCTGGCTTGATTTTTCTAGCGAAAATTTGCGTATATGCTGCTCTTCACCTGAAAGGTTCTTACGGTTGGACAAGAATGGGATTCTAGAGGCAAAACCCATCAAGGGAACCATAGCTCATGGAACATTTCCAGAGGAAGACGAACTACTCAAGATACAACTGCAGGGCAGGTAATAACATCTTATGATTTGTCAAGACAACATATTTACTGGCTCATTTAAAGATCAAATTTATATATTACTCCCCAGCTTTCTTCCCTTTAGTACACTACTGTTTTAGCTCTGCCATTTCCTTATCACAAGATTAATATTCTCGTTCATCCACTCTTATTCAGTGAAAAAGACCAAGCAGAAAATCTGATGATCGTTGACCTTCTAAGGAACGACTTGGGGCGTGTCTGTGAGCCGGGCTCTGTTCATGTACCTCATCTCATGGAAGTCGAATCATATGCCACCGTTCACACGATGGTGAGCGCAATACGAGGAAAAAAACAGTCCAATATCAGTGCTGTTGACTGTGTCCAAGCTGCTTTTCCTGGAGGTTCCATGACAGGTGCTCCAAAGTTGAGATCCATGGAAATTCTGGACTCCCTGGAAAGCGTTTCCAGAGGTATTACTCTGGATGCATCGGCTATTTCTCTTACAACCAAACCTTTGGTCTCAACATTGTCATCAGAACCATCGTGATACACGAAGGCGAGGCCTCCATTGGAGCAGGTGGCGCCATTACAGCTCTTTCAAATCCCAACGATGAGTATGAAGAAATGATACTCAAACGCAAAGCCCCCTCTAAAGCTGTGCTGGAGCATCCAAGCTGCTTCAATGAGCTATAGGAAATGCTTGACTTGATAGATCATATAAAGAAGGGTGGTCGTTGGCATCTTGAAACAAGCAAGTTACTATAGAAAGCGGAGAAAGCATGTCACGTACATTTATCCTATGACAATGAAACGCTGAACTTTTGTTTCATTATCTTCCTGTTTACTCTGGTGAGTACACCCAACCCCATTAAGGAAAAGGGAAAGAACATGTTTTGTTTTTAAAGATATTTTACATGAACATCCAAGCTTGATTTCAAGCTTGGAAAGGAAGGTTTAGTTAGATGTCATTGAAGAGATGGAAAGCATATTCATTGCATTCAACCGTGTATTACAAAGCTAATCTTCGGCTGCTTTTATAGACTAGTTCGAACAGTCTAGATATGACTAGATCTTGAACATCCTCAATGATGACAATCTTGTTTTTTTAATACAATGAAGTTTCTAGAATAATTCCTTGGCAGTAGAGTTATGTGATAGGTTAACAGTTTTCAACACTGAGAATACTGCATAATTGCCGTATGAAAATGATGAGTCCTTGCACTGCATTTCACAATTTATTTAGGTCTGTCTACAGTTCTAAGCCTTATTCTTGTTCTTCATCTTTGGTAGAGGCAGGGCGGAGGGAGAGGACTGAGGAGGGCCTAGGAGGCAATCGGCCCCCTCTCCCATTTTTTGTTTCATGTAGATTTTAAAAAAAAAAAAAATTTGTCCATTCTCTAAATTTATATGTCAACCCCATTCTCAAAATTCACATATGTACCTAATATATTTTTAATTAAATAGGGATTAGGGGTGCTTATTTGAAAATTTTGAATGGTTCTGAACTCAAATCGAAAATAGAATTCTCTTTCATTTTCGTTCCGATATATCCAATTTTCGATTCAGTTCGAAAATCGAAAACAAAATGAAAGCTTTCGATTCCGATTAAGAAATTGAAATTTATTTTACATTAAGCATAAGGACGGACAATTATACTGATTGTAACTTAAACGAAAAGATAGAAAACGAGCAATCGAAGCCCCAAATAAAAAAAACGAACCCTAATTCGAAAAACCTAATCCTAAATTATAAAAATCGAAAGATAGAGAAACGAGAATGAGAATTTCAAACCGGGTTGATGTTTATGCGATGAAGCTTTGATGAAACTCTGCACAAGTCACGATGGAAACCTTCTCGCCTCTAAGAAAACCATGAGAAACGAATGAAAGAAAGAGGCACAAACCGCATGATTTTTTTTCCAAGAAGTAAAGTTACATTTTTCCAATACGCATGAGAAATAATAAGAAGTGAGAATGAAAAATAATAAAAATACGTGAGAATTAATAAAAATGTAATTTAAGTTATATTTTTATTTCCATTTCCGACTTAATAATCGCCTATTCCATTTTTGTTCCAAATAAGTTTGAAAATCGACTATATTAAAAAAGAAAACTGACACTGATCACTCTACCTATTTTTCTATTTAAATTAAAATCATATCGACTATGATAAAATGAGCCCTACCGCATCGTATCAACTCTCAAGGTAGGAATGAATTTCCGTTTCATTTCCATTGAAATTTGTAGCATAGAAATCCCACTTTCTTCGTCCTGTTCCTCAGAAAATGCAGGGATGCCATCACTTCACTCGTTTGGAGGAAACACAAAACAAACAAATAAACAAACAAATAAACAAACGAACACATAAATTATTGGCACCATCCTTGATGATTGATCCTTCTCTCTTCTGAGATAAACACACGTAAAAACAGAGCAGAGGCGGTGAATGTGTGAAAAATGTGGCTTCCAGGTGCCAAGGCGAGCAATGTGGGAAGAAGGAACGGGAGAAATGGTCTTGTTGCGGTGGCCATAGACAAAGATAAAGGAAGCCAACAAGCACTCAAATGGGCCACTGAGAATCTCCTATCCAGGGGACAAACTGTCATTCTCATTCATGTCCTCAACAAGCCTTCATGTAGGCAAAAAAACGAATTCCTATCATAGCATGTATTAAATTAAGAAATACTCGAGGATCAAAATGATGTACCAACATATTTAATATGTTCTTCCCTCTCTCTATATAAACTATACTTTCAACTTTCCCCTGACATGCATGGGATTTGTACTATGTTTCAAGCAGCAGGAAACAACTATCCGCTCAATGATATCAACGGAGCCGCATTTGCTTCCAAGCAAGTACTTGACAAAGCGACCAAAGAGCTATTCCTTACCTTCCATTGTTTCTGTACTCGCAAAGATGTAAGCAGTAAGTATGTTCTTGTTTATAGTATTAAGATATCTCATCTTCATGGTTGCCTGACTTCTTCAACAGATACATTGCTTTGATGTGGTGCTGGAGGATACTGATGTAGCAAAGGCATTGACAGAATATGCAGCCCATGCAGCCATCGAAAATTTAGTTCTTGGCGCATCTCGCCAAGGATTCATCAAGTGAGTGAAGCTCAAAACTTTGCTAGATTTATATTCTGCATTTAGTGGCACGACAACTGCCAGATGAAAATCATAGGAATGAATGAATGAATGAATTCACTTTAACTTGTAAGGCATTTTACCAACTAGCAAATAAGCACGAGCTGTTTTGTGGCAGAAGATTTAAGATGATGGACATACCTACAAGTGTATCAAAAACAGCGCCGGACTTCTGCACTGTTTATGTCATATCAAAAACAAAGATCTCATCTGTGAAGAATGCTTATCGCCAGGCGCCATTTGTATCCCCCCTTGTAGCTCAAATACAACAAATGGGTGATCATGGGAATGGCAATAGTACGCCTCCGCCTGTGGTCATTAGAGGTCTGTCTATGCTCAAGAGACATGAATAGCAAGCTTCCTTTTAATGTTCACACAGATAATCACATCAAGTTTTCAATCCACCAGGTGTAGATAAGGCACCACCTTACAAGGCTTCAGTTGATGACACAGAGTTAGTCAGGTCCACGAGCTTCATTGCTTATACTAAGTCCCTTAGTCTGCTCCAGCTATGATTTAATGAAAAGGGTGTACATCTCAACATTCATGTGAACACACAGGTCTCCATTTTCAAGGGGAAGAGGGTACCAAGGGAAGATGTTCAATGATCCCTCAGAATATGAGAGTGACATATCCTTCATAAGCTCCGACAGGCCAAGTACAGAGAGGTTAAGCACTGACCGATTATCAGGTGTGCTCTTTGACAGCGTCGATTCTTGTAGAACCTCAAGATTGTCCACCAGCTCCGATAGTAGCTTTGCATCAACTAGGACAGGGACAAGCCGGGCGAGTGAAATGAATTCTTTCACAACTGATTTTTCGTCTTCATCCCTGGAAAGCGTAAGATATTACTTTCGAGGACAAAGCTGCAAAAACTGATTATACAGCATATACTATGTTGCTATTAGCTGGTTCAGGAAATTGAAGAAAACTAGACAAAAGCTAATATTTACCTTTCGACCAATGCAGGATGACATGGAAGCTGAGATGAGGAGGTTAAAGATTGAGTTGCAGAAGACTATGGAAATGTACAGCACCGCTTGCAAAGAAGCTCTAAATGCAAAACAAAAGGTAAAAAGTGGATTACAATTTACAAAGTCGCAGCTTCCATGACATGTCATAACAATATGATGTACTATGTGATGCAGGCTGTGGAGCTTCATAAATGGCGCAAGGATGAAGAGCGAAGGCTGGAGGACGCTCGACTTGCTGATGAATCTGCAAGATTGACTGCAGAACAAGAGAAAGCTATGAGCAAATCGGCCGTGGAGCAATCTCAAGCAGAAAGAGAGTCCCAAAAGCGGCCCCCCCTTATGGAATCCGAAGAGAAAGGACTCGGCATATCACCATTAAGATACAGAAGATACTCCATCGAAGAAATAGAAGAGGCAACAGAGCTTTTCTCTGAATCGAGAAAAGTTGGAGAAGGCGGCTATGGCCCTGTATTTAAGTGCTACCTCGATCACACACCTGTTGCAGTTAAAGTCCTCCGTCCTGATGCTACTCAGGGAAGATCACAATTTCAACAAGAGGTAAAGATTATGGAGAACTCAAACTATAATATAAATTTTTATACACATTGTATTTGATTTGACTACAGATGAGTTTCCTTCCCTTTCCGCAAACATTTAATAATGCAGGTAGAAGTTCTGAGTTGCTTGAGGCACCCTAATATGGTCCTACTCCTTGGCGCATGCCCTGAATACGGTTGTCTTGTTTATGAGTACATGGCTAATGGCAGTCTGGAAGATCGCCTCTTCAGAAGAGGAAACACGCGAGCCCTCTCATGGCCGCTCCGATTCAGAATCACTGCTGAGATTGCCACAGGCCTGCATTTTATCCACCAGACAAAACCAGAGCCATTGGTTCACCGTGACCTCAAACCAGCAAATATTCTACTTGACCAAAATTATGTGAGCAAAATCAGTGATGTTGGGTTGGCAAGGCTCGTCCCACCCTCCGTCGCTGAAGAGACGCAATACCGAATGACATCAACTGCTGGCACTTTTTGCTATATTGATCCTGAATATCAGCAAACTGGCATGCTTGGGGTGAAATCGGACGTTTATTCCCTCGGAGTTGTGCTCCTACAGATACTGACAGCCAAGCCGGCAATGGGTTTGACTCACTACATAAGTCGAGCAATTGAAAAGGGGACATTTGCAAAACTTCTGGATCCTGCTGTCCCAGATTGGCCCGTTGAAGAAGCCTTGGCTTTGGCAAGACTGGCTCTCCAATGTGCTGAAATGAGGAGGAAAGATAGGCCAGATCTTGGCAAAGTCGTTTTGCCAGAGCTGAATAGATTAAGAGAATTTGGTGAAGAAAACATGATCCAGTTTTTGATACCTCACAAACCCAATCAAAGCTCTGCTGCTGCAGATGATAGGGTCAGTAATAGCAGGAAACATGGCTTTCAGCCAGTTGAGTTGAACTAGAAAAAACAGGATATCTCATAATTAGCTCACACTAACATAGAAACCTGAAAATTTTCATGCAGGAAGTCAAGAGTGCGTCCCAATTACAGATGAAGCCGCAGAATCAAGAGCCAGAAAATTCATCAGGTATGGTATGACCAACAACAACCTGCTAAGTAGGATCCCCTCTCCAACTGACTCTCTCCCTCTCTGTTCTTTCTTTTCTCCCTCGAACTCACAGAATCTGCAGAATGAAGTACACAACAATTAAATGCGGAAGACTTGACATAATCACTCAATACCCACATTTTTTTTATTGTTGCACAGCTACCAACCGACTGGATCATTCTGAAATTGTGTTCAGTTATGGTTTACATGAGAACGGTAACAACGTCAATGCTTTATAGTTCATTTTTCTCTTTCTCTTTTGGGGGCCACATGGTGATCTTTAGCTACTCTATTAAATAAGTCTCTGCTTGCCATTATCGAGGCATCACAGTTGACGACCAAGGTCGAAGGATGCAGATAAGTCAACATTTTTGTACACAATAGGAATTCGAATACTGATGCAAATTAAAGACATAGCATGTACTCTGCAACCATCAGGAGCAATATGCCTCAGACGCAAAGTTATTATCCTACTGGGAAACCACAACTCTTGGAAGGATATGGAGAATCTCAAACATAAACATCCAACTAAATCAACTCAAGGATAAACTACAAGAAAACGTAGCAATGTCAGGC
>JAOWBN010000010.1:237537-252940 GCA_028565015.1 Pinguicula moranensis | reverse complement strand
TTTATATTTTTTTTATCTCTATTTAATAAACCTGCTTTTCTTAGTATAAACCAAATTAGATAGTATAAATAAATTAAGTAACTTTTTTTAATCATTGTTTGAGTTGATAAAATTATTATTTTTCATAATTGATCAAATAAATTATTTTTTCGCCCCAAAAAAATATATATTATTTCTCTTAAAAAAATATTTTTTTCCTGCGTCCGCCCTTGGCAGAAAGTACAAAGATTACATGGATATGGAGAAATCCTATTCCAAATCTCATTCTATAAGGTAAGGGCAAAAGGGTCAAAATACCAAATTCTTCCCGAAACCCTAGTTTAATCCCCTCGAACAGTGGCGATACCGAACAAGCAGTTTACAGTATTCCCTTCAGTAGCCCAAGCGTTACCAAACAGGCTTGAATAGAAAATCCCAACGTTTTTCTAAAATATTGTCAAAATCAGGTTTATTTTTCCCTGGACGCCAAACGGGGCCGTAATGTTTTAGTATCTTTCTGATCCCACTCCTCCTTCCTTTTCCTCCTAGCCCTCTTACATTATAGGTTAGTAGCTGCATTATTTACTAACATGTACGTCTTTTTCCTTTCTCTCTTTCTTTGAGTTACAAGCTTCTGAGGCATTTTATTCTCATCAAATCCTCTGTTATTTTTTCATCCTCTTGAGTATGTTGAATTCCAAAGTTCAGGATCTACGCAGATTCCTTGAGTTTGATGAATTATGCCACTATCTAATATTGAAGTGGAATGTTTGGGGTTGCTATGGTCCCCTATAGGGCATATCTTGTTTGCTTGGGGCTTGTTACTAAGTAAACTGTTCTCTTATTCAATTATTTGTTCATTCTGGCTACATTGAGATGTATTCTTCTTGCTTCTTATGCTCCCTGGTATGTTTTTGACTGATTTGTTGATCTAATCTAAATTGACCATTTTCTATTTCTTAGGTGTCTAACTCTGTTGACCATTTACACGTTCATGTTGGTTCCCAGTAATATCCCCTAACTCTTTATTTTCATACCGCTCTTTCTCCATTCTTAGGCATCTCCATATAAGATTTAGAGGTTAATTAGTCAATGTATCTATCAGTTTCTCTTCCTCCAGCTATGCCACCTCTTTCCTCCATTCCTCAATAGTTTTAGAGAGTTGTCACCTTTGGCTAATACTCGCATTACTCTGCTCTCTTTTTGCCGGGTCATCTTGGTGTGATTGCTCTATCCTTCCTACTGTTGTTGATGACCCCATCTTCTTACGTGTCTGCTGAACTTCATCCATCTGTGTCGCTTGAACTACTTCCACCTTGTCACCTTGTATCAACTCCCTCTTTGCTAAAGTCGGGGACTCTTCTTCCCATTCTGCTTGAGTCGTTGGCCTTGATGGCATAGGCCACCAGTCTAAGCGGGATGGTTGCCAAAATCTTCCTTGACTACTTAACTATGTGTTAGTGTGTACAGTTCCTTTTTTTTTGTAAGCCAAATTTTATAAATCAAAATAAAGTTATTTACAGAAATGTAACATCAAAAAACAAAAAGAAAAGTACAAATCATCATGAGTACAGTTCCTTCATTTTTACCAGTTGAATGATTTGAAGTTTCCAGTACTAGACCATGGCTTTCCTCAGGTTGTTCCCTCCTAGCCTTGGATTTTGAGTGATAAGCCAGGTATGCAGAGTCACTATCTTCCTTCCTACTTTCATCATTAGACCACAAGCCTATAGAGTCCTCCCCTTCTATCAAGCCTTCATCTTCAAAGGAAGTGTCAGTTAGATAGTCTCCTTGACATAGGTCCTCCTCAAATTTCTTCTTTCCTACCTCAACAACACTTACTTCGTGCTCTTGTCCATTAATTTTCACCACTAATAGCTGATTCACAAATTTGATTAGGTCAACTTGGATTAGGATTTGAGCCACTTCAAAGTAACTCTTTTTAATTGTGGCCTCATCCACCTTCACCAGTTTACCTATCTTCGCTCCTATTACCTCAAATATTGTTACTTTCCATGCATGATAAGGTAGTCATACACCTTGATCCAGTATAATCGTTCCTTTACGTGTGGCTTATCTGCCCATTTAGACAAATTTGTTACCCATTACTTTATCCATTCCATATCAAGCTTCAAAATATTATTTAGATCTTTGTCCTCATCCTCCTAGATAAGAACTTTCCCTACCCCCATTGGACTCACATTAAGATTTAGATATCCACCACGCTTCAATTCGATCTGGAGGTCTCTCCAACCCTTCTTATCCTTAAATGATCCCACTTTACTGTACTTTAGCCATAGTGAATCTTGCCTGGTTGTTTTAAATGACAAGTTTAACTTCTTACGTAGCTATAAGGTCACCTGGTTCAGATCTACATCGTTGACCTTGCTTCTCTAGACTGTCTCTTTGTAAGTTTTATTATTTTTCCTTTCCTCATTCTTTGATACGTATCTAGGGGCTACACTCTTAAGGTTAGATTCATTATTCAGCACAACCTCTCCCTTTCCAAACCTAACTACATTTGCCTTCACTTTGTATGTACCAATCTAAATATTATTCAATTTCATCACCACACTTGCAGTACATTCAACACTACTAAAGGTTACAAAGTCAAAATGTTGTCATGCCTAATATAGCTTGCGATGGATAAAGAAATCACATACCTAGCCTTGAACCTCGAATATTGTTCTCAGCTCTTTGAGATTACGAGTGGGGGGATTTTGTGAAATAAAATGTGATATGATCACCTCTCTCGACCTCTTGTACCTTTCCATCCGCGTCAATCCTCGGTCCAAGGTGATTGTGTACATTACCTAGCGTTTTTTCTGCCTTTGCCATCTCATTACTCCTAAGTTCCTTGGCCACAATTGCATGGTTTAGGGTGGGTTTACGAAGCGGTTTTCTATATCTATTATGACTTTCCCTTCCATAATATCCTGATGGAGATGGTTTGACCGCCGAGAAACAATGGTCCAGTTGGTGGTCATGTTATTATAGGGATGGAAGGATTTGAGGAAACACTCGGGATTCACTCTCCCTAGTATGCAATTCGCATCTCCGGGGAGCTAGGGGTTGGGGTATGAATGAGGGGTGCGGGTTACGGTATGTTGGATGTTCTCTGCAGGTAGGATGGTTAGATTCCGGTGGTCGGACTATTGGGTGTTGAGAGAATGGGGTCCAACAAAAATTCTATTGACTCTTTTGAACTCTAAGGCCCTGTTTTGCGCAAGCCTTCTTCTACTTCTTCTACTACTTCTTATTATTTTTAGAAGTGGTGGTGTTTTGCGCAAGTACTTAAACGATAATTATTTTTAGAATTACAACACAAAGATTGTGGTTGTACTAGCAGAAAATGATTGTTTACTGTTTCAAAACTCATAAGTACAATTGTCATAATTGCTTCTTTTTACTTTTATTTTATAGATATTAACTCTGGATAAGTCATCAAACGACACAGTTTTGGTAAATAATCCATAATTCCAATCAATTTTTCTATGATGTTCTCAATGTGGTTGATGAAGAAAGTCAACTTTAGGCTAAATGCTTCTAAACTCAGTGAAAGAGGTAGATAATCTTAAATATCATCACAGATGAAATGAACTAGGAGAAAACTACTGCAGGAATACCATCTTTTAAGAAAGCTCTGCATGCCTTGTTCCTAAATTAAGGCATACAAAAATGAAAGAAAATCTTACAAAATTGGGTAAGTACTCGTATATAAGGAGGGTATAGCTTAAGGGTTTTCATTCTATTTTTTAAAATTTTAAGAGTTCATTGATTTTTGTTTCATGAATTTGTTTTTGATAATGAATGAATGGCTGTGTAAAAAAACACCTGAAGGTAGCCAGTTGCAGAACAACTAGGCCTGGGCATTCGTAATTTGGAATTCGAAAATGGAAATTTTTGATCCGATCCGAAATTATTTCGGAAATGGAATGTAATTTTCGAACCGATCCATATTTTATTTGGAGTACCGGTGGTATCCAACTATTTGTTGACTAGTCCACAGGGATCACGCCCAGCCGACTCTCTGGGCGAATCAGGCTAACGGCTGACTAGGCAAGCCCTGCCATAAAATCGGAGTCTGACCCCAACGTCTGCGTCTGGTGGGAGTCGAACCCACAACCTCCCGCATATAAGGAGAGTTATGGGGACATTCTGGACCACCAGGGCAACCTGTTGGGGTTAAAGGGGCGGCGTTTGTCTCTGACAGTGAAGCAAGATTATTGGCTAAATCATTTGTTAAACTTGCGGCGGTGGATCGAAGTTAGGCCTGGGCAGCGGATACGAAAATTTTGTGCCCGCCCCCGCCTGCCACCACATCCGACAAGTCCGCATTCGCACGGAATGCGTGGTGGATGCGGATGAAAAATCGCGTTTCGCAAATTTATGCGGGCGGAATGCAGAAATATTTATATATTTAGTTTTTATTTAAATACAACATATATACGGGCTAATTCTACAGGGTTCCGCATCCGCCCGGAATTTTTATTTGTTTATTTATTTATTATAGACATGTGTATTTACACAAAATTCGTGGATTCCGCATCTGCCCCGCCCGCGAAATTACACAAAATTCGCGGATTCCGCATCCGCCCGGGAAATTTCGCTGAGCGGGCGGATGTGGAACAATATCCTTTGCGGGCGGAATGTGCTATTCTGATTCCGTCCGCTCCGCTGCCCACTCCTAATTGAAAGTGTTGTGACTCTCTATTGGTGGTTTTACCGCGGTGAAACTTGAAAATTATGAAGATTTGTCTTGTGACAAATTTTTTTTCTTATGAAGTTTCAAAATTGTTTAGTATGAGATTTGAATTGTGTCAATAGTTTGGAAATTGGAGATGAAGCGAAGGTATTGTTGAGAATTGAAAATTTTGATGGTGTGAATTTTGGATAAAGTAGGATGCTGATAGAGAACTTGGCTATCATTTTTAGGATGACCAGGGTCGAAAGATCATAAGAAGTATGAATGTGATATTTAATGAGAAGATTTTGTACAAGGACAAGTTGAGCACAACTTTTATAGTTCCTCCTCAAGAGTCCGAGTTTGTAAGATTGGACGATCTATCAGAGATTACAGGAATGAGAGTAACGGGGAGAGTGGATTCAGTACACCCATTCTTATTATTCCGCAAGTAGTTTCAGAGTCGTCCGCTCCCATAGGTGCAGTTCGGAGGTAAGTCAGGATGGTACATCCTCCACAACATTTCTCACCTACCTTGAATTATATTTTGTTGATAGATGGCGAACAACCGCAAAGATACAAAGAGACCTTACAAGATGAAAATTGCAGGTGGGAGTTGGCCATTAAAGATGAGATGGATTCCTTGTTAGGGACTTAGACATGGGAGTTGACGGAACTTCCATCAAGGAAGAAGGCATTACACAACAAGTGGATGTACCGGGTGGATTGAGCATGATGGCAGTAAGAGGTACAATGCAATACTTGTTGTAAAAGGTTTTCAACATAAACATGGTATTGATTACTCTATGATTTTTTCTTCTCGACCATCATGATGGTAATGACTATGGTTGCTACTAAAGACTTGTTTATTGAGTAGTTAGATGTGAAAATAACTATTCTTCATGGAGATCTCAAAGAAGACATCTACATGCACCAACCTGGGGGGTTTGTAGTACTGGGAAAGGAAAGTTCATTTGCAGACTGAAGAATCATTTGTATGATTTGAAGCAAGCTCTTAGACAGTGGTATAAGAAATTTGATAATTTTATGCTCAATGCATGCTACATGAAGCCATACAGATCATTGTTACTATGACAGACACTTTGAAAATTCATACATTTTCCCGTTGTTATATGTGAATGACATGCTTATTGCAGGGGCTAGTATTGACAAGATCAATAATCTGAAGAAGTAGATGTTAAAGCACTTTGCAATAAAGGATTTGGGAGTTGCAAAGCAACCTAACATGTTCAATATGGACAAGGCCAAACCAGTTGGCACATCTTTGGGTAGTCATTTCAGAATCAATCACCTGAATCAGGAGAGGAACAAGATTACATTACATGAGTTAGGTCCCTTATGCTTTAGCTATCGATTCACTTATGTATGTTATGGTTTACACAACACCTGATATTGCCCATGTAGTGGGAGTTATGAGTAGATACATGAGTAACCTAGGAAAGCAACATTGAGAAACCGTGAAATGGATTTTGAGATACCTAAGGAGGTTCTCTGAAACTTGTCTATGTTTATCAGGAGCAAGTTTGGAGGTGCAAGGCTATGTTGATGCTGATCTAGTTGGAGATATTGATGGCAAAAAAGGTACCATAGGCTTTGTGTATACACTTGGTGGCACTGCAGTGTCATGGGGTTCTAATATGCAAAAAGCAATTTCTTTGTCTATTATAGAAAGTGAGTATACTGCAGTATCATAGGCAGCAAAGGAGATGATATGGCTACAAGGCTTTTTGGATGAATTGGGTAAGAGAATCAGAAAGACAATTTCTACAATGATAGTCATAGTGCCATATTTCTTGCCAAGAATCCAACATTTCATTCCAAGAACAAGCACATTTAGATTAGGTATCACTTTATACGATCATGATTAGATGGCGGACAATTGTTACTTGAGAACATTTGTGGAAGTAAGGTTGATATGTTGACAAAGGGTGTCACTACTGATAAGATGAAGTAGAAGTAAGAACTCTGTTGATATGTTGACAAAGGGTGTCACTACTGATAAGATGAAGTTGTGCGCAGCTTCAGCTGGTCTTCAAGCTTTAGGATCGGAGATGGGTTGTAGGTGATGGTTATTCTTCTTCTTTGAAGGATGTTGATGATATTGGGGATTGAACTAGTGGGAGTGTTGCTGGAGTTGAAGACTAGTTTAGTTTAACTAGTTGGCCTATTTATTATTTGTATTGAATTTTGGCTTTGATGTAAATATAAATAACATCTTGTTCTCTGGTGAGAATGAGTTGCACAAGTAAGAGTTACCCTAATTGTTATCCTAAAACATTGAGATAGTATAATCCCTACAAAATCCCATGAATGTAGGCACATTACCGAACTACTGAGATAGTATAATCCCTGTAAAATCCCGTAAACACATTACCGAACCACGTAAATTCTGTTTCTGTATTTTTCTTTTTATGTTTTTATTCCAAACACTATGTTTCCTACCGTACAGGTTTTATCAACTCCAAAGTCAATTTATAGAGAGTGATCTAAAGTAGGACTCCGGTTTAAAAGGATGACATCGTACATGCACTAGTAGATGGAATCTACTGTAGAGTGAAAAAGGATCGCAACATCTGTACTTTTATTTGATGTGAAGATTAATTACTGGAATCCTGTACTTCAATCGAGAAATATGAATGAACAGGGACGCGTATGGATTTGCTGTGAGACCAGACCGGGAAGGGAATATGATAATATCTACAAGGTTTTACATCTTTTATGAAACCGAATCCACGATGGAAATCACCAAAGTTGGGTCTTTTCACTAGAAAGATTGACGTTTCAATCAAGAAACTTAGCCTTGTGTTTGTGATTTTGAATTGAAAAATGCTATAGCGCACGAATTTCTGCGTCGCACGAACGCACGAACGGGGGCGAAATGACCATTTTGCCCTCGTGTTAAACACAACACCCCTGTTTAACACATGGGCAAAATGGTCATTTTGCCCCTTTCGTGCGATTCGTGCGGCGCAGAATTCGTGTGCTGTAGCAGAACTGTTTTGAATTGCATGACAAAAAGATGTTTGGAGCTAGACAATATTTGGCATATTTTTTCTTTTTTTCTTTCTTTAGTCTTTTTGGGAATTACAAAAATAATAATAAAAAACTCTCTAAGGACTTGGAAACAAGTAGCAATTCAAGTAGCATTGGAATTAGAGATGAACAAAAAAATCATTAATTATTCGATTAATAAAAAAATTACGATTAATCAAACCGAATAATTGAAATTTTTCGATTATTCGATTATGATATGTCATAACCGTCCTTTGTTCGGTTCGATAATGGTTATGACAAATCAATTTTGATTATAACTGAAAATTTATTTATTTATTTATTTATTTAATTTAATTTAATTTATTTTTAAAACAACATAATTTTGTAAGAATAACTAAATTTCTTTGATTATTTAATTTGGTTATCCATCATTTATCCGGTTAAACCGAATAATCGATAGATTTTTTAGTTATAAAAAAATAAAAAAAATAAAATTAATAATAAATATGTTCGATTATTCAATTACCAATAACCAAACAACCAAACAGATAACTGAATAATAAAATTTTTCAATTAAAGCCATTCAGTTCGACCATGAAATATAATAACTGAACCTTATTCTGTTTGATCATAGATGATTATTGATCACCCCTAATTGGAATGCATGCAGAGTATGGTCTATATTATAGCAATAAGTCAAAGATTTTATGAGTTGAAGCAAGATGCTTAGAACAGTGAAATATCATGAGCAAAATTACACTAGGCCAGTACTGACACCGTACAACATTTACAGTTACTTATCAATAATATAAGTATTAGTGCCATTTCGGTTTCTTTGGATGTCAGTCTTTTCTTTTGAGGGTAACATAGGGTATGCGGTCAGCCTAAGACATTTTTGTAAAGGTTTTGGCTCTGACTTAAAGAGAGCCAAAAATAAATAAAGGAAGGTAAGCCGGTGAACCAAACAAAACCTTAAAGAAAACTGCAAAAAGGAAAAAGGGAAGGAAAACTTCAACAATTAGAATGGTGTGGTTTGGGATTCAAATCATGCTTACATTTAATTTTTCTGTTGCGCAATAACCAACTAAGTTTGGTCCGTGCATGTGGTAGAATAGAAACTCGTTTTCTTACATGGACATAAAATCCGTGTTCTTAAATGAAGATGGTTGTTACCGCTGTTCCCTTCGCATCCTTGGTGTAGAAGAGCCTGAACCAGGCTTTTGGACTGGCTGAGTCTCGGGATCGTACTTCTGTGAAGCAAGATAAGTTAGGGCTGTCACAACGTCTGCAATGAGGGGTCGCATGTTGGGTTGCTCCTGAACACACATTGCAGCAACTGCCAGAGCTTGGTACAAACCCCTAGCCGGGTACTGGCCTTGAAGAATGGGGTCAGCCATCTGGGAGAACTTCCTCCGATCTTTAAACAAAGGCCGAGCCTGCAAAGTGCAAAAGGGGTGAGTGGTTACAGGTTATAATATTGTTATCAACATACAATAGGGGGGAAAACAAACGTAATCCGCATTATGAGCATTGTTGCAGGAGAAGTGCTGACAATGAAGTTGCAGTGCTGATCACATGGATGTGGATTACACATTAACCAAGTTGAAATCTTGCCAACGCTTATAAAAAAAATGTCTTGCCTACAAAATTATCTAGCCAAGCCTGCTACCTCATTTACACTGATAAAGTCTGAAGTACAGATATTTTGTTTAAAAGAATAGTTTTGAAAAATTGTAGATATTTCCAAAAAAGTAAGTACGTTTGCCTAAACCATTGATGAGGTTGTCGTTATTTTAAATCCAGTTTAAATTACCCATATCAGTTTTGACCTTAGAATCCTCATTTTATCTCAATCTAATGATCAACTAATGCACTTTCGAAGTAACTGGTCACTTCAATTGAGGACGCTTAATTAGTAGTATAATTAGTTCTGGACTCAGTATTAAGAGAGATCAAGCATAAGCATGGAGTACCGTACCAATCGGAAAAAAAGGAAACATCAAGCATGTTATGAAGTGGAAAAACCGCTTACCCATGCGACTAGATTGTGTTCACCAGCTCCCCTGGAGTTGTCAATCGCCTTTCTGCCAGTGATGATCTCCAGAAGTACAACCCCAAAACTATAAACATCGGATTTTAAGGTGAGCTGGCCTGTCATTGCGTATTCAGGCGCACAGTATCCATAGGTTCCCATAACTCTAGTGGAAACGTGGGTCTTATCGCCAACTGGCCCCAACTTGGCCAACCCAAAATCTGAAAGCTTGGGGTGATAACCTTCATCTAGCAAAATGTTTGAGCATTTTAAATCTCGATATATAACAGGTGGATTCGCTTTATCATGCAAATATTCTAAGCCTTTTGCAGCCCCAGCAGCTATTTTCATTCTTGTGTTCCAGTCAAGGCGCTTTCTGTCTGGTGGAAGGTCTGCAATTTTCAAGCATAATTTATCGCTCACTTCTTTTCTCATTCTCAAGTAGTATATCTTATCTGCTCTGGTTTAATTTCTTAAATTTATCAAAACAAGCAATACCGTATTGAGGTCTGATAAAATAGACAAGTTTGTCATAAGGCGCATACCATGAAGATGGTCTTCAAGGGATCCCAAGGGCATGTATTCGTAAACTAAGAGTCTCTGATCTCCATCAGCACAATATCCAATCAAGTTTACCAGGTTTGGGTGGTGAAGGAGACTCAACATCAACACTTCAACCAGAAATTCCCGGTTCCCTTGCAAACCATCTCGATCAAGTTGCTTTATCGCTACAACCTGAACAAGACTTGAAAAGATCCTATATCAGGCACAATGTACAACTATGCGTGAAGTAATAGAAGACAAATTGCATGTATTCAGTACGAGGACTGGCAGCATCAATATCAACACTTGCAGTGAAAAAATATTGACTTATTTAGATAAAATAAGGTTTGACCTTGGCATGCCGTTTGAGATTGTTAAGGAGAAAAGAAGCACTAGCTTCCACCATATATTATCTCCTCTTTGTATTTCAACTCGTCAGTTAATGACAATACTAAAAGAACCTAGTGTTGTAGCTATACTTGAGGACAGTTGAGGAATTTCGTCATTATGCAATTCAGATAGCACCAAGGATCGCATTTATCAGGTCTCATATTCAGGTTGTACTCCAAGTCCAAAGGAATAGAGAATTAGTCCACCTTGACTCAGAAACAAAAATTTCAAGCCCAAATCTTCTCTTCAAGCAACATGACTTTACTGTAATGATTTCAAAATAGCAGAAACAATGAACCTGATTAGTACTCTCTAGTCGTCCTTTATATACTCTTCCGAATCCGCCTTCACCCAAAAGACAATCAGTCCTAAAATTTTTGGTAGCCCTAGCCAGTTCACGAAATGTGAATGTGTGAGCAGCAATATGACCTGACCCTCCATCTTTAGAAGATTCCTTCTTCAGGTCCAATGAAGGATTTGCTATTATTTTTTCTGCTGGAAGCAAATGAAGAAGCCTTAAAGACCCTAACATCTTACTAAATGTAACAATAGCAATAGTTCAGAGATACAATCAACTTGGAGATAATTGCTCCATCCCTATAAACTACAAGATCCTAAATTTCCAGTAAAATGTACTGATTTCACAAAAGCGAAACTCCTGGATATTGAAAACTATCTCAATCCATAAATCAAACAGAGTCCATTGCCATAATTCAGATAATTAAACACCAAAATGGTTTACTTGGTAGTAAAAGGGCGTTGAATGTTTTGGTTTGTGATTTCGACTTGTCTGTTTGGGCTCTAGTCGCAACTAACAAACTATCGAGATTTTTATGGAAGCTGTTCGACAAATTAAAATGAGAGTAGAGTGTAGACCTTCAATCCATAAGGATCAGAAAAAGAAAAAGAACTTAAATAGTGAGAATATCTCGGCGCCCTAAACGTTTTGTGGCAATAAATAGATCATTTTTCCTCAACCCATTTCCAACAAAATGAATTGGGATCAAGGAAATAGTACATGCTGGGAAAATGTAAGGAATAGAAGCGGTACATTCTAGATGAGAGAATGAAAATGCAGAAAGATAAAGTGCCAATGCTTTCCAAGAAAATGGAAATAAACAGAGGACCAATCGGCTCACGAAAAACTGAAATTTTAGCCTTCAATGCACAGAATATCCCAGAAACCTATGACTTACATTTCGCATTAATACGTACCTGTCTTTGATGGGATCTGATCATCAGACCTCTTGAAATCTGCCTTGTTCGCTTTCTTCTTGGATTTTCCAGAACAAAGAAACCAGCCCATTTAGGCTTTAGCTGCTGCTACCTAACTTTCTTAGTCTGTAAAGTGTGAGTGAGTGGCAGAGTAGTGAGGCTTTGAAGAAGAAGGAGGAGGAGGAGGAATAGCCTAGGACTAGGAGGGGTTCGATTCGAGAAAATGAAAAAAAAAAAAAAAAAGGTCCAATCCAAGAAAGCAGACAAACACGATTTCAGTCTTCAGACACAACTACACAAGAGTTCAGACTTCAGAGTAGGGTAGAGAGGGAAATTAGACAAGGGGTTTTATATACTTTTTAACTTTTTTCACTGAGCAGTAAAATTTGCATTGAAAGTCCCTCATCTTTTGGCTTATTCAAATTCATCCAGGAAAAGAAACAAATCAATATTAACAAAAATCAGTGTTAATATTTCCTCACTTAAATGCTTTCTGTGGAATTTCGTACAGTAGATAATTTATATTTTTTCATGATTTCATTTTAAAAGGAATTGTCTCATAATCTCATTGTATTTTTGATTTTTTTTCTTCGTAATGTCTTCTTGTTTATATTTGTCGAACTATGAATCAGCAGTGCAGTGCTAATAAGACAGCGACAGGTGTACCATATTATGGAATATTAATTATTAGGAATCTTTTTTTTTTTATAGTTAATTGTGTCGCTGCCCCGAATGCTGGCAATTTATGTCCTACATCCCTGCCATTGCGACCCTGGGCTCAGGTGGCCGTATTCAAACGCATCCCCCTTGGTACACAACTCTCTTTTCAGGTATCCTTTAGGGCCAGGGGCCCTCCGACTAATCCAGGATAACAGCGAATCCATTGATTTCTACAACCATTGGGGCTTGGGCCAACACCATAACATGATTGATCAAGATTAATTGTTTGTTTTATTATATATGAAACAAAAACATTTCACATTGTCCTATCAACAAAAAGATTAAAGGCTTCAACTTAATTTTGAAACATGGATAATTTCACCCTATACAAATATTACGTACAATTAGAGACAGGTAAATGTGTATGTCGGGCCAGGCCGGACCAACCCGCATGCAAATGGATCACGCACGTTTGTATATTTTATTTTATTTATTTTTTAATTTTTTTGACTATTTAATAAAAATAATAATATAATTTAAATAATAAAAAAATCTTAAAAAAATATGATGGGGGCTGGCACGCACGATTTACGGGCTAGATTTTTAAGTGTGGCATGCGCACGTTTTGTAAAATAGGCGGGTATTACACGCATGTTTCTGGAAGAAAAAAAATTGGCCCGTCTGCACACACCCTTTTAATGCGAGCAGTTTAGGCACGTTTGCATTTTTTTTTTCATGTGTGCCGTACCTAACCCGTTTATATGCACACGTTTACCTGTCTCTATGTACAATCTTATCTTACCTCTTGCGATAAGCAGAGCCACCAGTAGTTGACTCAATAAAGAGTTTGCACTTCTTTTGAAAAAAATACAATTTGAAAAAAGTGTTGAGCATAAATAGTATATGCAACTTCGACTGAAGCTAGCTAGGTAGTGACATATTAATTGAATGTCACTTATCCCCAAAAAAAATATTTCTTAAAAATTTAAGTTTAAAATATATTAATGTTTAAATTTTTAAATTTTAGATTTTTAGATTTTTAAGTTTTAGATTCTAAATTTTAAAATTTAGGGTTTTTCAAGTTTAGGTTTGTAAATTTTAGGTTTTATTGTCGTAAATTCTAAAAACTCTAAATTTTAGGTTTTATTGTCGTAAATTCTAAAAACTCTAAATTTTAAGCTCTAAATCCTAAAATTTAGACCCTAAAATCTAAAAATCTAAAACTTAAATCCTAAATTCTAAATCCTACCGCCCTTAAAATTAGACTTTTAAGAAATATGTATCAATTAATGTGTCCACTATTATGTAATCCTATCCCTTATTTATATAAGTAAATACTTATGTCGAAAAATGGGTCAGCAGCATTTCTAAAGAAACAGCTATAACTTATCATACATAAAGATGATTCAAGAAAACACATAACAATCTAACGAACGTTGGGGTTTCCAAAGTGGCCTTAAAAATGGTGAAAGTTAATCCTAACCAGTAACAGACGAGACAGAAAACAGAGGGCTATGAAAGTTGATCACTAATTGTACAATAACATGCACAACTTCAGCTTACATAAAATCAATGCTGTCGAAGGCCAACAACCATCACCTTTGGATCAGCAAAATCCGCGACAAACAAGTTCAATTTATGACCCAGAATTGGTCTAGTACCCATGGCCATCTTCTTCAGAGTTCCCACCTCCTACGTGCCTGAAACCAGGGATTCATCAGACTACAAGTTAGTGGAATTTCATTTTGCGGATGTCGCACTAGCTTAGTTTTTTCATAGTTTACATTAAAATGGGCATATTGCTGCACACGAAACCTAAGGTTTTTTTTTCAGAGTTTGTAATTAGAAAGTATATTACAGTCGAGGTATAGAAAATAAACCTCCTGGTTAGACTACGAGTTTTGCGGTCCAGCTGCAGATTCTCTAAAGCAGCAGAAGTACGGACTACTTCTTCAGGAAGTTCATCATCGCCGTGCCTGCTATTGTAGTCGTCCTTCCTATAGCCAGATAGAGACGACCCAGCTCTTCTATCTGAATGTTGAACAGGTAAGCCAGCATTTACAGCGATATTTTTTATGTTGCCAAACCAACTTCAGTAGTTTGACTGCTTACCAGATGTTTGGGAAGCGGGGAGAGGCCTGCAAGGTATACCAAATGAACTACAAGTCATGAACTGGGGACTAAGTGAATTGAAAATGGGTAAAAAGTGATGGACCTTCCTAGAGGTGGTAAACCCCCGGCAATCGACGAAGATGAAGGTCTCCTACTACTTCGACCTTCAAAGTTTGTAAGAGATTCAGGATCTGGAGAGGTCAACCTCCTATTGCTAGCTCTTCCTTGAGATAAATTCTACAGGCACACACAACAAAACATAGAACCAAGAAAATGCTTCCTGAGAGAGAAAAAGAAATCTTATATGCTATACGACATTCAACATCTACCACGGCATATAGACAAACTAACCAGTGCAATAGCATATTAGGGGATATGATCGGTGTCAGTGATTAAGCCATCAGGCTAATATGTCATACAGCACAAGTTCCACTTATGCCTAGCTGCTCTATGAATACCAGTTATCATAAATATTGTTTGCTCAAATGAGCCATAAATTTCTTGTGCAGTGATATATAGTACCAACGTGATGTATTCAGCTAGAAGACAAAGAAAATTAGGCCAAGATACATACATATGAAAGAAGTAAATACACAGTTTAGCAAAATGCAACTCGAACAGACCTCATACTTCAAGAACCCCTCAAGCACATCCAAGAGCAAAGGCCCACTGTCTCCGTTTCGATTAAGGTCGTAGCCATTCCTGCTGCTAAATTCTTTTAACTCCGATTTCCAAGAATCCTTTGGCTGGCATTTGAAAGATAAGTGAGGAAA
>JAOWBN010000010.1:218760-230858 GCA_028565015.1 Pinguicula moranensis | reverse complement strand
TTTTCATCTTGTGACAATCTTCCTGGGTCCAGTCTACTTGATGCAAGAGCTCCAAAAGCTACAGGAGGACGAATTCTAGGGCAGTGTAATTGATTCAGAATAATTGCACCACTTAGTGTAACCGAAATTAATCCATTTTAAGTTAAAAGGGACTAAAGAAATGGCATATTAATAATTTCAGTTAGTAATCCGTGTAGGAGTAAGTAATCTGTGTTCTGGGTGACGACTGCCAAATACCCTAAACCAACTACAGAAAAAAAACGTGAATGTTCCTACCAAACGCATTTATCCGTGTTAGTCCCACAGTAGTCCACGAACCTGGTTTACTCCTATCCGACTACCAAACACACCCTAAGTTTTTACAAGCATACTTTTGACACAAATTATCGAGAACAGTCATGAGAAGAAATCTTCGAGACATATGAGTACCATTAACATAAACATCCAGAACAATTCTCCTTGATTTCACACAATTAATTGTAATGAAAATTCGTTAGGGGCCATAACTCCGCTGATTTGTTTGATTTTGGTCAATTTTTGGGTTTAATTCTACCCCATCAGTGCTATAACGCTGTTGATTTACTTGATTATTGCATCTACAAATATAGTTCCTATTCGACTGTGTCTCTCTAAAGATCTATTTTATACCTCTTAAAAAATAGATTTATTTCTTTTTATTTTTTTTCGAATTATTTTAATATCAGTATTTTAATTTCAATTCTGATTTTTCTTCTCATTTTTTTGCTGAGTCAAAATTATTTAATTCTAAATTAGTTATGAGACTATTTTTTTTATCCTTTTTTTTATTTTAATGATAATTTTATAAATTGATAAAAATTATATAAAAAGAATATCCATATACTACTCATCCAATTAAAAATTATACGTTTAAAAACTTCTGATTTGATCCTCATTTTTTTCTTTGTACTTTTACTGCGGTCAAGAAAAGTAGTCAGTCAGAGTCAGCCAAAGACTGGTTACTACTTTCTAAAGGGTACTTACGTCATTTCGAGATTGCTTACGTCCTTATGTACCGTATAAATTTGGAAAACCCTAATTTATGATAGAGCCTTGTTCACTCTCATTAGGCTATCAGATTTGGGCAAATCGTGTGCAGAGGCCGGCACAGCTTACTTTTGGTATTCAACGGATTCGATCTGGTTTTGAATGTTAGATAGATTTTATTGTTCATTTATAGGTTAATTCTTTATTATTTACTCGTTTTATGCTACGTTGATTGTTTATTTGGTTGCCGTTTTCCTATCCAGTTCGTAGATGATGTATAATTTGTACAAAATTGCCGGCTGTAGTAGACTGCCTGACTGACTATGCCGGTGATGTAATTTAGTGAGTCCGGATTTTAGATAGCAATTGAAAAATTCTGAATGTGTTTTTGTTTAGTGGGAATGTATGTGGACATGGGATTGGATGATGAATTATCTGTTGCTTACTTCTATTATTTGCACGTCATTGTTAACTGTAGCGAATTTACGATCGTCTCTGTGTTTCACATTTGCTATTCATTCTTTATTAGCTAACGTCTGAAGATGGTGAGAGTCAGTGTCTTGAATGATGCTCTAAAGAGCATGTACAATGCTGAGAAACGAGGGAAACGGCAGGTCATGATCCGGCCGTCTTCGAAAGTGATTATCAAGTTTCTACTTGTTATGCAGAAGCATGGTATTGCCTATATTTCTTACAATAATTTATGTTAGTTTCTCGGGCATTTGAGTATGATTGTTTGTATTTGAACTGACAGGGTATATTGGAGAGTTTGAATATGTTGATGACCACAGAGCTGGAAAAATTGTGGTTGAACTGAATGGGAGGCTAAACAAATGTGGCGTTATCAGCCCCCGTTTTGATGTTGGTGTCAAAGATATTGAATCTTGGACTGCTAGACTGCTTCCATCAAGACAGGTAGAAGAAATGTTTCTATTGTCTGACTGTTTATTCTAAAGCATTGGATTAATCTTTAGCGATACTTGTAATTGTGCAATTGATTGAATCTTTGTTAATTTGTACAACTTTGTCCTTTGCACATGTGGAAGAGCAATATCATAGTTATGTGAACATCATATGCACTCATGATCCCTTTCCTACAACACTGCATATAACTCTTTGAGACTTCACATACTTTAAGCTGTCAATTTCACTGATCTCATGTTTAATTTAACTTGCTTTCCTTTCTCTCTGTGTTTCAAATTAAGTATTCCATTTCATGATTTGTTCCTCATCATAATTTTTTCGATCTCAGTTAGGAATCTATTTAAAGTTTTAATTGAGCCCTTGATAATTATGGTTCATCTGCAATTTTTCGACAGTAATCATAGGTCGAAGTCGAAGTGATTTGGGTGGAAAATTATATGTTTATTGATCGAAAGGGAAAATGGCCATCAAGTTTGAACTGTATTTAACATACATCTTATGTTTATCTCAGTTTGGCCATATTGTCTTAACTACGTCTGCTGGCATCATGGATCATGAAGAAGCTCGTAGAAAGAATGTAGGAGGTAAAGTACTTGGTTTCTTTTATTAAGCGGCGAGCCTGGAGGCAGCATTTAGTTTTGAATAGTTTTGTACCCGTCTCCTTTTATCTACTTGTTGTCGAGTTCAATGTTGAAGTTGCACAATGGAATACCTCTGCAGCTTTTATGAGTTTTGTAGTTAAATGCTGCTGATAATTTTTTGAATTCAATGCTTTGGGATTTTCTTATTGCTTAATCAGACTTGTGGTTGAAGTTATTTTTATTTCCTTTTATTGTGGTCAGTACGAATCTCCTAAATGTTTTAAGTGTTGAATGATTTCAATCCTCTCACCAATTCAGATAGGGGCTGCTTGATGAAGTTTGAGCAGTCCATTTTTTATTCATTATATCCAGCAGAAGAAGTAAAGAATACTCCATACCCTTAGCTTTTGTTTCAGATAAGGATGGTTGTAGGTTTAAGCCCTGTTATCGTATTACAGTTCCGGGACAGGAGAAATAGGACTTGAAAGTTTATTAACTCACTATCTTGATACATATTATGTACACATGCCATAGATCCCTCCAGTATTCATACTCACAGAGAGCAACACAAGTAGTATGGCATCTTGATCAATCCTAAATTTGTACAGTGAAGTTGGAAAACCTCCAGCTTCTTCATAGACCTAATATCTACTAACAACTTGCAGCTTCTTTGCAAAATGAATCTGTTTATTTGTTAGCCACTTGTATAGTGGTAAAAGGGAAAAGAATGACTGAATCCCCCAATTTGCTGTTGCATCAGCATCTTGCTCTCTTCTTCATCCATGGTCCAGAGTGTGTCCAGATTAGTGGACAAGTCCCATATTCCTGGATATGTGAAACTACTGTTCTCATCAGCTAACTCAATGTCTTTCCATATTTCATCCATGGAGTACGCTGAGGGGCTCTCTTCCACTGTCTCGCCGGACCCATTTTCCGATGCACAGGTGGCCGCAAAATGATCCTCACCAGTGCTGTAAACGCTGTGACCTTTTGCCTCTTTGACTGAGGATGAAGAGTTTGAAGATGAAGAAGATGGTGATGGAGAAAGAGCTTTCTTCTTCTCTTGAGCCGTTTTCCTCATGTGGGTTCTCCAGTAGTTCTTGATCTCGTTGTCGGTGCGACCGGGCAATTTCCGAGCAATTCTTGACCATCTACAGGTATACAGCAAGCTTATTATTACAACAGCTTGTCTGAAACTCTTAGCTTGTGTTTATAATACTGAAACGTGGATAAATCAACAACTGCGAAGTAGAAATTCCTGAAAACTAAAGTGTTAAGGAAATAAGCAGTTTCACGCAACTCTTTTAAAGAAGTTACCTGACAACAACTTCTCCCATAACTTATCCAAAAAAAACTTCTCCCATAACTTGAAACAATTTAAACATAGAGAAATAGGATTAGTACACCTCTAAAATGTAAAAAAAAAATGATTCTTTGTATAATTTAAGCTAATTCCCGACTAAGCTGTGACCGAACTGATTTGTACATTGCAAATGGAGCTGGAAGAGTCATTATTGATAATTCTTTTAGAATTGTGCTAATAATGGATTAGAGGAAAATGACTCTATTAAATTCCAGTGCTTCTATTTAGTGAAGTTGTTGAAACTTAATAAATCAAATGACGCAATGTATATTGGGTCGCAACGGAAATGGTCTCTTTGTATAGTTACAAGGGTAAGACCGCGTACATCTGACCCCCCATACCTCAACTTAGTTGGGAATATACTGGGTACGTTGTTGATGTGACCGAACTAGGGTCGGGGGTGTAGGGGGTGGGGGCGGCAACCCCCCTAATCCAATTTTTTAAAAAGAATTTGTTTTGTCCCCCCTTGTTTGAGTCTCCCACCCTCGCCGGGAATTGCATTCAAAATCACCCGTATCTACGTTAACAAAATAGTAGTAGAATCACCAACCTGTTCCCCCATTTTGAATGCAACTCCATAACCATTCTCTCTTCATTTTGTGTCATCTTCCCTCTCTTGAGTCCCGGATGCAGGTAATTAACCCAACGCAACCTGCAGCTCTTCCCTGTTCTTTTCAAACCTACACAGAGAAAAAAAAACACAAAAAAAATCTACACCATTAAATTTTTTAGGGCCCTCTGTGATTCTCTTTCCATGCCCTCAACAAGTCTACCTCTAGAGAGAAGTGTCTCCCGCCACCTTCAAACCTGAAACTTTGGCTATGAAATCCCATCGACGGTCGCCGAACAAGCTCACGTAAGAGACAAGCTGAACATCTTCTTGTTCTGTCCAGGGACCCTTTCGCGATTCTTCTTTCTTCTCCATAGCCATAGCTATGTATGTTACTTCCTTTTGATTGGCTTTTTGTCGTTTGCTCTAAGCTTTCGGCTTGCGTTCTTACGTGGTTTGCTGGTATTTATGCCCGTGAATCGTGGTAGCCACGGTTTTCAATAGGTTTTTTTTGATGCAAATCTATTAGACAGTGGCTGCTTTCTATTTGCTTTCGATAAGTGGTTGATATGACTTTCATAAGTGCCATTTTGGAAAAAAAAAAACTTTGAACACAGTTCAGAATAATTTTCTATAATAAATCACCACAGCCTCGTGATATGTGTGCATGGCTGAATCCAAATGCGCCTACAATAGATTTGCATAAAAAAAAAACGGAATTGATATGGCGCAAGCCAAAAAACGCAAGCCAAATCGCAAGTCATGCCACGTCAGCATGCCACGTCATCAAAAACTTTGGCGAGAGAAAAAAGTTGTTCCTGTTTCTCTCGTTTACGATTTCGCTCCCAAATTTCCCGCTTCGAAATCTCTTCCCCCGCTTGGCGCCGTATCATTCCTGCAGGCACGCCAAAATCGTCTCCGCCGTCTTCCTGCTCGAGACTTGAAGCCGTCTTCCTGCTCGAGAATTGTCGCCCTCTTCCTGCTCGATTTTGGATGTTAAATGTTTTTCGAACTCTTGTGGTCTTCGATAATCTTGTCTTGGCAAAATTGATTTTCGAACTCTTCCTGGTTGAGCAAACCTGCAATGTTCGTCGCCTGCGCTTCTTCATTTCGAAGCTGTATTCGGCGATCTTATGAGTTGTAACTCATTCTGCCTCTTAGTCTGTGTTTGTGTGATCATGTTGGCCTTCTGATGTGTATTATAGCTGGAAGTTGCTAGATTCTTGAAGCTCGGACGAGAAGCCTTCACTGTTCTTACAATCTGCGTATCATGGAGATGGATCCGCAGGTTGTATAAAAATGTTGGTAATTTTTCTATTCTGGATCACTCAACACCTTTCTCAATTCATATTATTGCTATGAGAACTTTATTGCTTCCCGTATGAAGGAGAGTGGGATTCCAGGATCCGTTGAAATAGTCATCCTCTTTGACGAGAGCTTGAATAGATGAGAGCTTCCGTGGAAGCCATTGGACACTTTTTGCTGAAGAAGTCAGAAGTATCAAGCTCAATAGGACCGAAGGGCGAAGGCATTGGAGAATGCTGGTTTTCCATGTTAAAGAAGCTATAGAGGACATGAACTATGATGTAGGCGGCATACAAATGATGCCTCGAAATGGATCTGAAAGTTAATGGCTCACCAGTTGCCAGTGCCAGATGCATGTTCAGTCAGATTGTTTTTGACAAGAGCTCTTCATTCTTACACTAAATCTCTGCTGATACACTACTCCATGTGGAAATATTGGGTAGTACAACGAGAAAGATATATTTGGAATGGAAGGAATGTCTCAAGTAGTTGATAATGAGTTCCCAAGTAGGCTAAAACAGCTTTAGTAGTTCCCTGATTCTTCAAATTTGACTTCAGATTGCCTTCAGATATCAGTTCTTTGATCGAAAAGCTTGTAGAAACACTACTGGATGTCTGGATTACTTGATGGTTGGATCCATCTTCTGCTGGACTTTTGAGGCTGGTTGGCTTCTGTGTAACCAGAGCCACTTTTCTCTGGACAAGAATTAGCAGGGAACCTTGACAGCTTATTAGATGCCCAGATATAAAAGGAACTGGTAGTTTAGGGTACCGCTATGATGTAGTTAGTCATTGAAGATCTTACCACGCGATTCAGATGGTCAGTTATCTTAAACTATTGGCACCAAATGTTGTCAAATTGGATTGCTAAACTCAACTGGATATCCAGTCCAGTCCCGTTGCTACTTGCTACAAAGTGGTTTGATGCTTGGATGCTTACTTTGGAGCAAAGTGAAGAAGATTCTTTGCCTTTCCGGCCATATTCATATGTTCCCAATTCCCATGCTTTCCGAAAAGTTCCAAAACAAACAAAAAGCATCTGAAATTACTCAGAAGGCCAAACGGCAGAGCAAACTCAATCATACGAAAAGTCTTAGGTTTGATATGCGAACGATGCGAACGGTCCTAGCGTAGTATCGAGAGAAGAGGTGAGGGTAGCGAAAAATGATATGGCGCAGGACAAATCTGTGTAAGACAGAGCTATTTTCACCATTATACCATCGTGTTGAACACTTATACAGAAATTAACACGGGAATATAATTGTCCATTTTATGGTGTCTTGCACAGATTTGTCCTGCGCTATATCATTTCTCGAGGGTAGCTTCCACGAACAAGCCGGATTGAGTCTGGCTTCCCACTTTGTGCCTAACCATCATTTATCATTTCACTCATCCGACCTTGATGAAGAATATATAACATCGTTTTCAACATTTTCATTATTTTGTATGACGGATTTTAGATATTTGTAACTATCATTATGCGAAAATGCTTGGTTAACAATCATAACTTTTATTCCACCTTCATCCGATTCGTTAGTGAAATTGCACCTCATGTACTCAATCTTTGAGCAACTCAAATGTAATGCTTTGGCTTCTAATGTTATTCTCAAATGCTCCAGCTTAGCTAGGGTCGGGCATTCGAAATTCGGAAATTCCGATTTTCAAAATTTTTCGAATTTCGAATTCCGATTTTGGATCGGATCGGAATATGATTTCAGTTCCGAATTATATTTTGGATCGAATTGAAATATAGGGTGGTTTTCCAAATTTTCGAATTTTTTTTTTTGAAAAATTCAAATTTCCAAAATATTTTAGAATTTTCGAAATATTTTTTCTAGTTCTCCAAAATATTTTTGAATTTCAAAAATATATATTTTTTATTATTCCGAACCGATTTTCGAATTTTCGAATTTCCGAATTTCGAAATAAAATACGGATCGGTTCGAAAATTACATTCCATTCTGGAAATAATTTTGGATCGGATTGAAAATTTCCATTTCAGGATTTTCGAATTCTGAATGCCTAAGCTTAAGCTTGGCATTAACCTACTCATTTGTCTCTGTCACTAAAATAATATTATTTACGAACAACATACACCAAGTGACCAAGGTACTTTCTCTTTAATGTTCCAAGAGAATACATCCTTAATTACCGTAAAAAGGAATAGACTCAGTACTGATCCTTGGTACAGTCCTATATACATCGAAAAATACTATATTTCATCCATTGGAATCCACACACCAGTCTTTGCGCTCTCATAAATATTATGTATAGCATTCACATACATCAACGGGACCTTGTTAGTTTCTATATTCCCAAATAACCTCTCTCCATATACTTATTATATGCCTTATTTAGGTCTATAAAGACCATATAAAAACTCTGCTTACGTTTTCGTTATTTCTCCATCAACCGTATGAGGAGATATGACTTCCATCATCGACCTCCTCAACATAAAACCAAATTAATCCTCCTTAGCATCCGTATGATGAGATGGATGCCTTTGCCTCTTTGTATTATATTAATTTGTGCTCCTCTTATCACATTATTGGATTCGTTATTTTTGCATGTTGGGCTTCCTACTTTGTTGGCTGGCCATCATTCATTTGGGCCCACTTATTTTCCAAAGACGTTGAGAAAGCGACCGCCCGCCCCCCCTCCCCCCAATACCTGTCGAACGTCGATATCAGATGCCTCATCTTCACGATACGTGCGTCTCAATCGGCAACCCTGAGAATAAATCCGAATAAATCCACACCGTCCAGACTGGCTGCTGTCGCTTCACACCGTCCAACTCGTGATGGGTTCTGTGAAATAAATAAAAGCAACGCTTTAGATTGAAAAATGAAAATATAATGACACATAATTATTCTCATAAGTAAGATTCAGATTTCAGAGCAACCACACCAAGACCCGAACCGCTAATTCGTGGAACATGTCAGCGTTTTCCACTATTCACGTGATTTACTATTCACCTACAGTGATCGGTCCGCGATTCCGATTGGCCTTTTTTTTTTTTTTTTTTTTATAGGGATTGGTCAAAATTTTTTTTTTTTTTCGGCCGGGTGACGTGGACGACTCCGATTGGCCCAAAATATTTTTTTTTTTAATTTTTTTTTTTTTTGGGTTGTAATTTTTTTTTATTTTGTTGGTAAAAATTCCAGGGTTCGTTGACCGCGGGTGAGCAAACCCTTCACGCATAGCCATTTCGCATGTGCTGGTGTATTTTTTGGTCCCCGTGCCATGAGGGCACGGGCAATTACTAGTGTTTTTTATTTTTGCCTTGGTTTGACTACCCGATCCGAAGTCCGAACCGAAGGTTTTATTATCCATCGTACTCGTATATACATAAATGATAAACCCCCCGAAGTCGCCCTCTTTCTATATTCTGGAATTTCTAGTCTGACGATTGAAGAATAATTGTTTCATTTTCCAAAAGAAAATCGAACTCTTTGTTTTGTTGTGCAGTCGGTGAATAGCGGCGATGGCGGAGCAAGAGGAGATTTCTGATCCGAGGGGAGAGTCGTTCATAGATACGACCGCCGAGAAGATTTCCGCTGCAAAAGATTCTTCATCGTCTTTCGAACCAGAGGAAAAGACACCGCAGCTGCCGCCGGTAGCTGCAGAAACCAAAGAGAGGTCATTCAGCTTGTTCGGACGCGAAAAGCCGGTTCACAAAGCTTTTGGTGGAGGCAAGCGTACGTATTACGAGCTCCAGATTATGAAGTGGAGCTCTTTGTTGTTATTTTATTCAATTATAGGATTTTGGATGATGATATTGTTTTCTATCAGGAATTATTCTAAGATCTCACTTTTGCTGATGGCCTGTGTATATGGAAAGAGTATAATCGGCATTCGTTTAATTGTTCACTTAATCGACTTAGTTCAAAAGTATTTGTTCGTTTAATTTCACTTGCGCGGCTAATGTAACGTGTCTAGATCCGTGACAAGTAACTCCTGTTGCTCGAGGTGTTTAGTGCCATATTTTAGCTGAAAATTAGTGGTAATCAAAGCCCTAGATGCAAAATATATGAAGATTTCTGTGTTTTAGTTGTAGACGAATCATTGTTTTCCTTTTCATAATTGGGAGAACATTTTGAAAAACTTGGATCATGATTAACTTCTGCAGCTGCTGATATATTATTGTGGAGGAGCAAGAAAATATCCACTGGAGCACTTGGTGGAGCAACTGCTGTTTGGATTCTGTTTGAGTTGCTCGATTATCATCTACTGGCACTGCTGTCCTATATCCTGATATTTGCCCTTGGCTTGTTGTTCTTGTGGTCGAATGCAAGTGTCTTCATACACAAGTATGATAGCCTGGAAAGTTTCTAGGGAGTTGTTCGTTTCAAATTGCTTCTCATATCTTATTGTGCTGAAATTACTGCAGGAGACCTCCACACATTCCAGATGTTCGCCTTCCTGAGGAACCATTTCTTGAGGTTGCATCAGCCCTTCGTACTGGGATAAATCGTGCTTTAGCTGAGCTCAGAGAAATTGTTTCAGGCAGGGATCTAAAGAAGTTCCTCTATGTAAGATTGTCCGATATTCAAACTTGCAACTTTGAATATCTTCAAACTCGCAACTTTGAATATCTTCAAACTCGCAACTTTGAATATCTTCAAACTCGTACTACTTTTATTCCAACACAATCGTGATGGCCTGAACCTGGCTTATTCTTCTGTTTTTATTTATTGATCAGGTTGTTGCTGGCTTGTGGGCTCTTTCAATCGTGGGCAGCTTCTGCAACTTCTTGACGTTTGCTTATATATGTAATTAGGCCTTTGCACACAGACTAAGAAGTTGTATACTTCAGATCTCCTCTCTTAACTAACTCTATTCCCTTGATTCCTTTTCCAGTGTTTGTCTCGCTGCTGACGCTACCTGTCTTGTACGAGAAGTATAATGATAAAATTGATGGGTTTGTGGAGAAAGCCACGATTGAAATCAAGAAACACTATGCTGTTTTTGATGCGAAAGTCCTGAGCAAGATCCCAAGGGTGCCATTGGACAAAAAGAGAGATTAATACCAGGCAATGATAATGTGGCACAAGCTTGTTAGTTGTTCGCATGATGGGATGCAAAGTTTGTAGTGTTCTGTGATTTGGTTTGGTTTAATACTTTCGTCACTTATAGTAGTGTTATGTGACGATACCTCTTGTTGCAGGTTGTTTGATGTTGCTTCTGGATTCTTTGTTGTTATGTAAAAAGGTGTATTATCAGTAATTGCCAAATCGTACACTACAATTAACCAACTTAATAAAAAAAAGGTGTATTATCAGTAATTGCCAAATCGTACACTACAATTGGTTTTGAATCTAGTAATGATTGGGGTGACAGGAGGAATGTAGGCAAATCTATCATACTACTCTAGTGTCATCCTCTTCGAGCTTTAGTTAGTGTTCAAATTCCTCGAAAACTCGCAACATACTTCCTCTTTTCCAGAATGACAAACTATCATGAATGAAGAGCTGGAAGTATTAGATTAGTTGCTAATAACACTTGGACTCTCTGTTCAAGTCCTCTTGATCAACATTATTAGGTGTCAGTGGATTTACAATATCAACATACTTGTGTAAAAAGGTTTATTATCAGAAATCGCCAAATCGTACACTACAATAAACCAACCCAAATCAATTTGCATCAATCGCAATGTGTTTGTATAACATATGGGGAAAGATGTCTTACAAAAGCGGAAACACAAGGCTATATTTTAACAGGGGAAAGATATGAAAGAACTGTGTTTGTATAACATATGGGGTAACTGTACTCTGTAATTACAATCTTGCTTCCAATAAAAAGCTATACCTCGTGGAGCAGCCTACTGCTCTGCGAATTGTCTACCGATAAGGTATATCGGATGTTACGGTGGAAGTTACTGAATCCTACAGTTCGCGCTAGCAAGAAGTTTCTGCGAGAGGATGGTTGCCATTTGATTTTGCTAGGGTTAAGGGTTTGGTATGGAGCGATCTGGCTGAGATGCAGTAGACCCTCTATTACCTGTTAAAGGTGAATTAGTCCCTGTATGTTTTTGAGTTGGACTAGAGCCATTGAGAGCACCTCCAGATTCACTCCTCTCTCTTTCATTCTCTTTAAGAAGGAAGTCCACCCATAAATCTGCAAATGACTGGGAAACATCCAACAAATGTCAAATGCAACAGATTACTTGCCTGGGTATGGGGAAGAACAAAGAAGCGAAAAAATAAATCATGTGCAGAAAAATGAACAAAGACATGATCTTGGGAGGGGTAGCGAGAACTACGTGATTGTCGGAAGCCATAGCTGCATTGGCCTCAGAAGGTCCGCTGCTTAGCATGCCTCCAACTAGTCGACCAGGAAGACCAAAGACGCCACGAACTAAACCTTTGCC
>JAOWBN010000010.1:185465-202291 GCA_028565015.1 Pinguicula moranensis | reverse complement strand
GCACGTTTTGAAAAGTCCCACCCCACCCCCAAAAAAATGTATCATCTGCATATAATGAGTGGGTATAAATGGCGTCCCCACATCGTATCCCCTGCAATACTCCAATCTCAACAGCTCTGCAAAGTAATAGATTAATGCCCTCCATAGCAATAGCAAAGAGAAAAGGCGACAAGGGGTCTCCCTGTCTGAGACCTCGACCAAAATCAAATATGCCAGAAGAAGCCCCATTAACAAGTACAGATCCAGAGGCCGTCTGAAGACATACCCGTATCCAACCAATCCACTTCTCATCAAACCCCATCTTACGCATCATATTAATAAAAAAGGATCAGTTCACATAATCATATTTCTTTGCAAAATCAACTTTCAAGAAAATAGTAGGATCCTTAGATAGTTTCGCATGGTGCAAGAATTCACATGCAAGCAAAATACCCTATTGAATCTGTCTACCGCGAATAAAAGTCATCTGCTGAGGAGAAATAATTTTGTCGATCACTAACCTCAGGCGATTCGCCAGAAGCTTTGATAGTAGTTTATAAGTACTTTCCATCAAAGATATGGGGCGAAAATGATTCAACTCTGTCGGAGAAAGGACTTTAGTAAGCAAAACAATGAAAGTAGAGTTCACTTCCTTGCACATAACTCCAGAATGATAAAAAAATCCCGCAAGAAAGCATTGTAGTCTCCTTTCACAACCTCCAAATGTGTCTGGAGGAAGTGAAAGTCGACCCCATCAGGTCCCGGACTCTTCCTGCCAGAACAAGAAATCAAAGTAGAATAAATCTCATCATCACTGAACTCTGCTACCAAAAAATTATTATCCTCAATAGACAGAATACGCTCACAGGGGAGGTGAATAATCGGCCTGTCCACAAATGGCTCAGCAAAATGGTTTCGGAAATGATTCAAAATACCTTGCTTCACTTTTGCGACATCATCTTTCCAAATACCGTCAAAGAATAAGCCATGTATTTAATTACGAAAGCAATGATTATGTACCCGAGCATGAAAGTACCGTGTGTTACCGTCTCCTTTCCGAATCCAAGAAGATCTAGATTTCTGAAAGATAATTGCAGCCTTGCGGTTATGAGCTTGCTGTAAATCAACCAAGGCCACTTTCCTGTCATTTATTTCATCATCTAATAACGCACATGTTTCCCCTATTTGATCAAATAGTCGTAATTTTTCGGAGATCCCTTCAAGAACTCGGTTAGCCATTCCAAAAACATCACGATTCCAAACTTTAAGAGACTGCCTTAAAGCTTTTAAACGGCAATGCAGAATATAAGACTTACTTTCGGAGAAGGACATACTCTTCCAGGTATCATCAACAAAAGATCGTATACCTAGGTGAGAATCTCAGGCATCCAAAGTCATGAACATCTTTGTCCCCCAATTCACTCTATACGTCGTCAACATGATAGGACGATGATCCGAAATACATCTATCAAAAGCAATCTCCTTCAAATCAGGCCATAAAGAAACCCAGCTATCTGAGAGTAGGAAACGATCAAGTCGACTTGCACTCGTTCCTCTCCCATTTAGCCAAGTATACGAGAATTGCTGCAAAGGGGGGTCAATCAAAGCATTATCAAGTGTGTAATCATTAAATTATGCCGTATTCACTAAGGGAAGACCATGATAATTAAGTCGTTCCGAGGTGGATCAGACAGAATTAAAATCACCAACCACACAAATAGCACAAGACTCTGCTTCCTGTATCATAGTCGAGATCTGTAATCTTCATGCACGTTTCTCAGTCAGAGCATAAGGGAAATAAACATTAATCACCCATAGCTTAGCATGTGTTGTTGTCCATACTCCCTCAATTGCAAGGATATTACGGTAAGAACGGACAGTCGAAACCACAGATATGTCAACATTCCATATAGATAAAAGACCCCCGGCCTGTCCATCAGGTGGGCTTTCGGCTCATTGAAGACTGGGCCCTCCCCATAACTTGCTTATAATAAGCCGATTGGCACAATGTCTCTTTGTCTCTTGCAAACATAAAAAATCAACCGAATTTGAATATGTAAAGTTATGTATGGCACATACCCGACCCGAGACGCCGAGCCCTCATACATTTATGGACATAATCTTCATAGGTCAACATTTGTAGTCACGGTCACTACCTCCTCGGGCATAGCCATCCCCACATCTCTTCTTTCCATATAAACCAATCTAGAAACCACAATTGCATCGGATAAGTCACTGCTCACTCCTATGTGCTTACCAATCTCCCACGTCACCGTTGCCGCTTGCACTTCTTTAGATAGGCGACGGGTAGAGCCAATGTGTCTACCGCAAATAAAGTCAACTATGTCCTCCATAGGTGATGGAGGTCCAAATAATCGTTCATGGCTTAGTCCTTCGTCCGATGGGGCTGGACCGTCAACCTCATCGATCGGCCGTATGGGAACAACCTCAGGGGAACACTAATCATACGATCGTCCACACGAGGACTTACGGTGTGTAACTCCTAGCGCTTTCCTTAAATTCTTACTTTTCTTCTTTTTAGACGTAGTATCCACATCAACCACATCATCAATAATCACAGCATCATATCTCCTCTCTAGCGCTGTATCCACCATCGCTACTCCCTCGATTTTGACTCACCCGGCACTTTCAGTGTGATTATCGGTCATCAGCATTTTTTCACCTTCATCGAACAAACATTTGGACATTGCTAGGGCGTTATCGAACAATGACTTAGCAGCATCAGGGGCCCGCTCGGTCGCATACCCTATATCATCGAGCGGCTGCTGGCACAACAATTTGGATGATGACATGGAGTTACTAAGCAACACCTTATTTACTGCGGACGGACGTTCAGCCATGGATAAGGCACTATCGAGTACCATTGAGTAGAGCATAGACGATCGCTCGATAGCCAGTGGGCGTATAGTGAGCGGACCATCGAACGACAATTTACTAAACAGTGCTCTCTCACTTTCACCCTCACGAACGACGCTTGACACAACACTCTCGGTAGGCACGCCATGCACCACTGCTTGGGGTACGTTCAAGCCAGCAGCCACCTCCTGCACACTCCCTACACCAACTCCCCCTATTGGCTGAGCAACCTCCCAACGGAGTCCTATACTCCTCTCCTCGACAACACAATCAGAGAACCACTCATCCTTCATCTCAATTTTGACGCTCTCATTGATAATCCCTGGATTAGAAACCCGGACAAGCATACGAGCACGATGCATCATGACGCGCTCAACCGTGTAGTAATCCAATCTCATGAAATCCCTGAAAGACTCAGTCAAATTTTTAAAGAAATCAAGATACCAACAGTGCAACGGCGTATCCTTGACCTGCAGCCACACATCTCTAGTCCCATTGGACCCTCCACGACGCCACGGTCGAACGCTCGACAAGCCAAACACTTTAGTCAAATGTGGTTCCTCTTGAATGCGAATTTGCAACAAATCAGGAGGGTATGAAACAAGAACTTCTCCCCCTTCCACCAATATTACCTTCCCGTCAACGAGCTCATTCTCTTTCAATTTCTGTGCAATCTCCGAAGGTGCAATCAAAGGCCGCCCAAGAACACATTGATCGAGCCACTTTGTGGCCAAGGAATCCTCCTCAAATTTCACCACACGCTGCTTTGTCACAGGCATCGAAGGCAACATTGGAGTATTTGGGGTGCTAAGTACTTTTACGGGTTGTGGCTGAGCACCCGGCATAGCGGTAGTCCCCCATTCCTCCTGACCCTGAACCCGATGGACATCCAACTCATATGCTCCAATCAGACAGTCGGCAAGTCGCTGCTCAAACACCGCCTTGTCCCCAACCGGAGCAAACCTCACGAACCCAAATTGGCGGATGTTCCCTGATTGATTTTGAGGGATGAACGCACCCCGAACCACTCCAAACGCTGAGAAGACTCAGCGCATCTCCCACTCCGTACACACCGGAGGCAGATTTGCAACATGGAAGGAGTCTGCCTCCTCTCGTAACTTCTTGATGTGCACCAGCATGACGTAACATCTTGGCTGTTCTGTGGCACCCTTCCTGACAGCCGCCTTTCCCTCCCTCCGACGCCGACACTAAACCTCCAAGCCCTCACCGTCATCCTCCTGGTCAACACCTTCCATCCTCACATCCTCCCTCGTCGCCTTCAAATTTGAAATTTCACGATCCAAAAAAATTGGATATGGAATGCGTTTTCCACGATCCATTTTTTGGGGATTGTTTACGGTCGTCACCCTCTCCAGCGCGACGCCCGCCACCATCGCAACATCCTCCTCCGCACCAAAACCTCCATCGGCCTGCACCATCCCCTCATTGTGATCACCATGCTCGTCGAAAGTGCGACAGATGACAAAATCGCCTTTCCGTCCCTCGTCTCCGTCGCCTAGCCTCCCTTCTCCATCTCCAAATCCCCGTCCGATACACGGGACAATGCTTGCACCATCTTCCCCTTCCCCCAGTTTCCTGTTTTCAACGATTTTTGGTTAATTGACACGGCAACAGGGCGCAGTTTCAAGGTAGTAGGCGACAATTTTTTGAGTAACCGCCGCCGAGCCCGAATTATTCTTTCTTCTTTTCATTTTCTCTCTCCCTATCTGTTTCACATGATTTAATGTTTGAAATTAAAACGTCGTTATTTTACATAAAACAATACCTCAATTTGAGAAGTTCCAATTTCTCTAGTTTCTGAGTCGAAGTCAAACAAGGTTTTTTTCTCTCCAATTTCACTAGCATCTCAAACTCTTGTTGGCTCCATTTCCCATGGAAATGGTGAACAGGGTTTTTAACTCGAGTTTGGTTTCTTTTATAACTCGAGTTTGGGTCAATTTATTCTGAATTCAAAGGACGTGATCTCTATTTAGGAATGCAATTTTTATTATGAAATTTAAACTTGTTTTGATGTTTTTTTGGATTATTATTAAGTTTGAACTTATTTGGAGTTTGTTATGAACGTAAACTCTTATCATTGAATTTATTATGATTTGCAATGATGGTTGTATTTGAAGCATTAATTGGATTTGGTATGAATAATTTAGCAAATTTTTAATGATGTTTTTTTTGGTGTATACAAATTTTTAATGATGTTTCTAAAGGATTTGTATTTATTAAAACCGGGGGCCATGGTCCATCTAGAATTTAAAAAAAAATTATTTTACATGCAAAAAAATAATTTTTTTTAATTTGGTTCGCTCAGTATAATAAACCTATATTTGTATTAGAACCATCAAAATGCTAGTAGCTAGGTGGTAATCGTGTTAGATTAATGTTTATATTTTTGGGTTTTGAATCCCCTTGACCACTCTTCAACTCTTTTTTGAAAATCAAAAGAATCAAAATGAAGTAACAAAGCGTGATGAGGATTTGAACCATTGCCATTTCATTTGAATTTCGGTATAATGTCCACTATACTATATTTCATTAATGAAATTTCCTAATTCTATTAGGATTTTATATATTTTCCATTAGCGTTTAATATATTTTTTTGTAGTTCTTTAATATAATTATTTTTTATATTTTAATATTTTAGTTTATTAATCAACCAAATTCTAAACTTTTAAATTTATTTTTGATTGTGAAGAAGTCGATTATTAGTGCAAAATTATAGTTGTTTCTATTATTAGTCAACCGGATTCAACCCAGCCCGGCCAACTTTGTTCAAACTATAAATATTTACCCCCTCACTGAAATTCTTGACTCCGCCCCTGATTATAACTAAGATTATAGATTGAATAAAAATATTAAAATAATAATAATAGAATATTAAAAAATGACACCTATCATTTTCGGTATCAATTTTTGCAAAAAACAATACCAGAAAATAAAAAAGTTCCCATCTTTTGGGGTTCTCTCCCACCTTTACGACCAAATAGTAGAAAGGTAGACCAGCACTTTGATAATTTATGATTTGGGCCAAATTGTCCATTTCACCTTGCACCATATTGATACCATAGATCCTGTGTTTCTTATAATTGCTTTTAAGACCTAAATAGCCTCCAATATTTGCAGAATATAATACAACTCATTCCCCTCACATTCTTCTATGTTGCCACCCCATCAATAAGATATTATTGGCATATTGCATAATTAACCAATTAAATCAAATCAAACATATTCAACAAATCTCGCACTTAAGCATAGAACCTATTCCATTGCACATTGAACAAAAATGGGGAAGTTGGGTCTCATTGTCTTAAACCCCGTTAAGCTCAAAAGGTTCAGCAAGACTCCCATTCACCACCACGATTGTAGAGGTCATGCTATGCAACACCCAATTGCTCCACTAATGCTGAAAGCCTGTATGTTCCATGAGATAATCCCATTCTATGGAATCATAGGATTTCTCAAAATCTAATCCAGCTTCAACATAAAGCATTTCTGTCTACTTCGCCTCACCGCATCCACCACTTCTTTTTTTTATAATAAGACTATCGGTAATATTTCTTTTGCTCAGGAAAGCTTATTGTGTTTTCCAATTACCTTTTGCAAAACTGGATTGAGTCTCCTAGCTAGTAGCTTCGCTAACACTTTATAGATAGATGCAACACACTAATGAAATCGGCCAAAACTCTTGCAATTGCACTAGATTATCCACCTTTGGCATTAATACAATGTGCATATACCCCGGATCATTTTACCTTCCACTGAAACTCATTGAAAAAAATCTAGAAACTGTGGTTTTAGGATTTCCTAGAATTTTTCTATGAAATTTAGATTGATCCCGTCGGCCATCAGGCTCTTTCTTCCTTGACAATCTCACACCGCCCGAATTTTCGCCTCCTCAAATCTCTTCAATAATGTAACATGATTCCCTTGCTCCGGGTCACCAATGGGTTCAAATTCCAATTCAAATCACCTTATCACACCATATACCACCAATATTCTTTAAAGAATTCCATTATACCCTGCTTCACAGTACTCACCTCATTACACCATATACCATCAATATAAATTTCAGGGATCTCAGATTTCCTTCTTTGTTGTCTAATTCGAGTGTGGAAGTATCCCGAATTAGCATTGCCAAGATTTTTCCATTGTGACCTGGATTTCTGAAACAGTAGCGCATCTTGCTCTTTATAGGCTTGATGTGTTTCCCCCAGTTCTCCTTCTATATCAATACTTCAGCTGCAGTAAACTCCCTCAATCCCATCACGTCCTCTAACTCATTTACAACTTTCTTTGCTTCAGCTAAACTGCCGCGAATGTTCCCAAACGTTGTTTGATTCCACTCCTTCAGTCAATTTATCAAACTCTTAATTTATGGAATAATATGAATGATTTTTTTCCCACTATTGGAAGGAAGATGAGCTCCATTCAATCTCCACAACTATCTGCAGTTCCTCAGTCATCTCCCAACAATCAAGGACCTTAAAAGGTTTCATACCTTAGTTCAGCACTCGGTGTCGTACCATTATAGCACAATGATCTGAGAAATTGCGATCCACAGATAACAATTATATGTGCGGCCACTTTGATGTCCAAGCTTCAAAGAACAAAAATTTGTTGAGGCGGCTATCACAAGTCCCGCCTCTATACCATGTAAACTTCCTACGGCATAGAGGGAGATCCAGAAGATAATTCTTAGTGTGCTTCATGCCCTTAATGAAATAATCCTGGCCGTTTATTCTTTATCTGATCTGAATGACACGTGGTACTATCTGATGCATTCAATATTGAATCTAACGGTTGATATTTGCAATCCGTGTTTATGCATATATGAATCTCAACCGTTGATTATTATGCAATCCAACGGATTAAATGTTGCCAGTTACTTGATTTTAGCTTCTATGATCCTAGCCGTTTGTTTACTGTTTTAATCTGACGACTAATATTGAATGGTGTTGTGGAATGATCTGAGTCGTCAAATGTGGAAGAATATCGTGCGGTACAAAAGCGTCAACAATCTATGGTTGTTCGATCAAGGTGAAACCAACGGTCAAGATGGAAAGTTGAAGAAATATATAAGAAAAGGGTCTCGAGAAATGGGATAGTTCAACTTTTCACTTTCTCTCTCCTGCAACATCTCTCTTGATTCTCTCTGTGTGTTCTGATGTGAACTTCTTGTTTTCGGCCTCTGTTTTTGTATTTTGGCGAATATAATTGGTAGAATCTGTAGATCTAGTGACTATTTGTCGTTATCATCCGGCAAGAGTGTTTGCTGGTTGGTTTAGATCTGTTTGAGGCGTTTGTTTCCGTTCGAGTGTGGTTGTGGAGAACTTTGTTATTTTTGGTGGAATTTCAGTAGAAGCAGCGTGAGCATCCGTTTGGAGCTCAATGTGGAGGTAGTCGGAAAGCAATTTTTGGTGAACCACGGGCCTTAACTCTGGTTTTCAATTCTTACTTTTCTTTCTTAAAAGTTCTTAAACATTTACCAAGAAGTTACTAATCTGGTTTTAAGTGTGCAAGACAAGTCGAAATATAAATTCCAACAGTGGTATCAGAGCGAGGTTGGCCAGATCTGAGGAGATCCGGTCATATTTGAAGATCCTGCGACTTGTTTGAAAGGCTATGCAAGAAGCTTATCTTGCACCCCTAACAAGCGTTAGGGTGGTAACCTTTGACCATTGTTTATTCGCGCACTTATCTTTCCGTTTTCGATTGCATGCACTCTCAGATTTGTAATCTGAGAGCTCTGTACTAATTTCTTGCAAATTGTGGCCACTGCATCTGGGGCTTGTTACAGCTTTAATATCTGCTAGCCTTGTTGCCAATTTAAATAGCTTTCCAATGTGTAAGGCTTGTCGCCTTTTTTGTGCTAAGGCTTGTCGCCTTTTTTGTGCTAAGGCTTGTCGCCTTTTTTGTGCTAAGGCTTGCAGCCTACTGTGCTCATCTAAAAGTTTGCTCTGTGTGTTCTGTGAATACCTGCCGCTGTGTGATAATTATTGACTGTGTCTCTGCTAATTTCTCCTGTCTCTTTCGTGACTTATTTTGTGAGTCTTCAAATGACTATTAGAATAGAGATAAACCTGTTTGATGGGAAGGGTGACTTCAATAGTTGGAGTAGAAAAATGAAGGCACTATTATCACACAATAAGGTACACTATGCACTTATCACAGATAAGACTAAATGGTCCAAAGATGCTAAGAAAAGGGAAGCTGAGATAAAGGAAGAAGCCTATAATTTGATTATTTTAAATCTATCAGACTCTGTGCTTAGAAAAGTAGATGGAGATGAAGATCCTGTAAATTTGTGGAACAAATTAAATAATCAGTATGCTTCTAAAACACCTATAAATTTAATCTTTGTGAAAGGTGCTCTGTTTTCTTTTAAAATGAACTCAGCTAAATCCATTGATGAAAATCTTGATGAATTTTTCAAACTTAATCAAGTATTGAAAGAAACAGAACATGACTTAGATGATGCCAGCCTTGCTATGATTCTATTAAACTCTCTGAATGAAGATTACTTTGTTGTTAAGAATGCTCTGCAATATTCTGGTGTTGTACCAAAAATAGAGATAATAATGTCTGGTCTTAAATCTAGGGAACTAGAGTTGAGAACAACTAGAAAACAATCAAATACTCTATATGTGAACACTAATCATACAGAATCTAACAACAAAGAAAATCAAAATATGTCCAAGAACAATAAAAAGAATAATAACAATTATAGCAAGAATAAGAAATCTAAAGATGACTTATTCTGCAACTATTGTAAGAAGACTGGACATGTAATCAAAGAATGCTATAAGTTGAAAAACAAAGAGAAAAAGAAATCAGAATCTAATGTTGCAACTTCTAAAAAGGTAGAAGATGAATCTCCAGAAGTCTTATTTGTTTCTGATCATTTGAGTAAAGTTTTAAATGTGTCTGATTCTTCTGCATGTAATGACTGGGTACTTGACTCAGGATGCACTTTCCATATGAGCCCTCATGAAAATTGGTTTTCAAATCTAGATAAGACTAAGAAAGGGATAGTGTATATGGGAAACTTTAATACTTGTTCAGTAGAAGGTACTGGAGAAATAAATTTGAAATTGTTTGATAACAAACTAGTTTGTATGACAGATATTAGGTACATTCCTGATCTTAAGAGAAATCTTATTCTTTAGGAGCATTAGAAGAATCAGGTTGCACATTTCATGGTGAGAATGGTGTTTTAAAGGTCTTTAAAAATGACAGAACTATTCATACTGCTAAAATGAAAAATAGATTGTATTTTCTTGAATGCCAAAGCCAAAGCTATATTGTAATCTCACCATCATGGTAGGGTTGGAGTAAACCAACTTAACCCGTACATATGAAATACTCTTTTTACTCTTAATTTTCACAATATTTACATTAATAGTTAATTTAACTCGATAAATTAAATTAATTAACATAATAATTTAAATAAATTAATTAATATAATTATCTAAATAAAATTAATTAATTAATATATTAATTTAAATAAATTAAATTAATTAATATAATAATTTAAATAAATTGTATCAATTAATATAATAATTTAAATTAATTAAATTAATTAAATTAATTAATATAATTATTTAAATTAATCAAAATAATTATTATAATAATTTAAATAAAGTATATTAATTAATATAATAATTTAAATAAATTAAATTAATTATTATAATAATTTAAATTAATTAAATTAATTAATATAATAATTTAAATAAACTAAATTAATTAATATAATAATTAATAAATTAAATTAATTAATATAATAATTTAAATAAAATTGAAGTAGGTTTTTTTTTTAAAAAAAATTATAGGGTATAAGTAAGGGTCATTAGTAATTTAAGTTTGTAATCCGTGTAGGAGTGAGTAATCCGTGTTCTAGGGACGACTACCAAACACCCTAAATCAACTACAGAAAATTGAATGTCCCTTATCAAATACACCTATCCGTATTAGTCCCACAATAGTCCGCGAACCTGATTTACTTTACCGACTACCAAACTGGCCTTAGTTGGCCTTGGCCACATCCGTAGATAAATTGACGACTCATTGTTTCATATCTAGTGCAAGAAGACAAGCATTAATTACTAGTGTTCTTTAATGATCTATATACCAGCGATTCAGCCCCCTGCTATGCCTATGCCTATGCCCCTCCTCTTTTTTAGGTCATTGAGTGATTGTGCTCTTTAAAACTAACTGTGGGGTCTTGTCTTCCCCGCCAGAACACAAAAGCCAGCTTGTCGATTGTTAAATTATTCAAGAATGGTCTGTTTCTTTTGTGCATGCAGCAGCATGGTCTGTTTCTCTGTAGTTAGTTACGTACCTCTCTCTTCATCTTCTCACACGCATTTATTATTGGCTGAAAGATATACAACCACCATCTAATATATATGCCCTGCACCTGCCTCTTACTCCATTTCTTCTCCAGCTTTCTGGTTAGGGATAAGTTGTTCTTCATTTGGAATTGGAGGATTATTTATGTGAGTTTGTAGGCCAAATGGAAGAGACATTTGTGCCCTTTCGTGGGATTAAGAACGACATGGAAGGAAGGCTGTTGTGTTATAAGCAAGACTGGACCGGTGGATTCAAGGCTGGTTTCAGGTAGGCGCTCAGTTGCTACTTTTTCCTGCCACTTTAAAACTTTTTGTCCTTTTTAATTCGTCTCTGTCCAACTAATTTTCAGGATATTGGCTCCCACAACTTATATATTTTTTGCATCAGCTATTCCAGTTATTTCATTTGGGGAACAACTGGAGAGAAATACAGGTTATTTGGGAATTCTCTTTGTTGTTAAGACTATTAAACAAGAAGAAGGAAGAAGAAAAAAGATACTGAGCCAAAACAAAATGGTGGGCGATAAGATAATAGATGTGGTCTTTGATATCTAGTTGTTACCGTGGGGGTGTATTGTGAATTTATGAACTCATAACTTGCAGATGGGCTTTTAACTGCTGTACAGACTCTGGCATCCACTGCAGTCTGTGGGATAATGCACTCCATCATAGGGGGACAACCATTACTAATTCTGGGAGTTGCTGAACCTACTGTTTTGATGTATACTTTCATGTTCAACTTTGCTAAACAAAGGCCGGAATTGGGTCTGTGAGTTATTTCTTGCATGGACGGGATGGTCAGACTCATTTTTGCCTTTTAATGCTATGTTATTTTCATTTCTTAAATGGCCTATCAACTATGCTATCAAATCTTCAGGGTGTGCGTGTGGACAGCGGTGCTGCTGTTCCTGTTGTCGATCTTAGGAGCTTGCTCTATTATCAATCGTTTTACCCGTGTGGCTGGGGAGTTGTTCGGGATGCTTATTGCAATGCTCTTCATGCAGCAAGCAATCAAAGTAAGGAAGCTGCATGCTTTTCTCTGTTTCCCTGAACTACTCAGCCACACATTCAGCTTACACCTTGTTCAGATAGACTCTTGTTTCTTCTAAAAAAACTTGGATGTGTTTCAATTAATTTGATTCTCTCAACAACTTTTGATCAGGGGCTTGTGGAAGAGTTCGGCATACCGAAAAGGGAAGATTCAACTCTATTGGAGTTTGTACCCTCATGGCGCTTTGCGAATGGCATGTTCGCATTGCTCCTCTCCTTTGGTCTCCTGTTGACTTCATTGGGAAGCCGAAAAGCAAGGTCATGGAGATACGGGTCAGGTAAGTATACTCTCCGGAAACAGACAAGATGTTGAAAATTGAAACTGTCTAATGAAACTTGCCTTTGTGCAGGTTGGATTAGGAGCCTCATAGCCGACTATGGGGTGCCACTGATGGTGTTGGTGTGGACTGCAGTATCCTATGTACCTGCTACAAGTGTAACAGAAGGTATTCCAAGGCGCCTTGTCAGCCCAAATCCATGGTCTCCTGGCGCCTATGGAAACTGGACTGTGATGAAGGCAAGAATGTTTCTTAACTTCATTAACTGGTTGCTTTTATTTTCCTGCAACGTCCATAGCTGATTGTCCACTGGTGATTTTCGCAGGATATGTTAAATGTGCCAATTCTACACATACTGGGAGCTTTTCTTCCAGCAACAATGATTGCTGTACTTTATTACTTTGATCACAGCGTTGCATCTCAGTTGGCTCAGCAGAAAGAATTCAATTTGAGAAAACCACCTTCTTTCCATTATGATTTGCTACTTCTTGGATTTTTGGTATGATAAAAATTCATTTAGTATCAGTACTATCATCCTCAATCTAAGGTGGATGCATAATTTTTCTATTTGTGTTACCAGACATTAATGTGTGGTCTTCTTGGCATACCTCCATCAAATGGGGTATTACCGCAATCACCAATGCATACGAAAAGTCTAGCTACTCTCAAACACCAGGTGGTTTTCAGTTGTTATGCTTAGCAGATTCCATCCTAATCTTCCTCTTATAACGTTTCTGTGTTGCGGATACAGCTACTTAGAAACAGAATTGTTGCTACAGCACGCCAGAGCATTCAAAAGAACTCAAGCTTGGGACAATTGTATGGGAACATGCAAGAAGCATATCAACAGATGCAGACTCCTCTCATGTACCAGGAGCCATCACAGAGAGTATGCCGTCTGCTTTCTTGGCTCATAACCTTTTGAGTCCTAATTTTCAAGTTATATTGTTTCTTTAGTTATTTGAAATATAAAAATCAAAAAGTGCACTTGGTTATAGCGGATGAAATTTACTCACCAGGGTCTAAAAGAGCTGAAAGAATCAACCATCCAGTTAGCCGCCTCGAGCATGGGATGCTTTGACGCACCAGTTGATGAAACAGTGTTTGATGTGGAGAAGGAGATTGATGATTTACTGCCTGTTGAGGTGAAGGAACAGCGTCTCAGCAACTTGCTGCAAGCTGTTATGGTCGGTGGATGTCTTGCTGCAATGCCTGCTTTGAGAATGATTCCAACCTCTGTTCTCTGGGGATATTTTGCTTTCATGGCCATTGAAAGTTTGCCAGGCAACCAGTTTTGGGAAAGGATATTACTGCTGTTCACAGCACCTAGCAGAAGATACAAGTGCGCGCTTAAAATTCATATTTCTACTCCCACCATGCTGTGTTACTAACAAAAGCAAACTTCTGTTTATTACACACGCAGGGTATTAGAAGATTACCATGCCACCTTTGTGGAAACTGTGCCATTCAAGGCAATTGCAACATTCACGATATTCCAAGCTACCTATTTGCTTCTTTGTTTTGGCATTACATGGGTTCCACTTGCGGGACTGCTCTTCCCTCTGCTAATTATGCTATTGATACCTGTAAGACAATACGTGCTGCCAAAGTTTTTCAAAGGGGATCATCTTCAAGACCTGGATGCAGCAAATTATGAAGAGGCATCGGCATCGGCAGCTCCATGCATCATCCCATTGGTAAAGCAAAGCTTCGTGCTTTCATTTTGTACAACGAATACATATAAAGAAAGAGTTACAGTTACAGTGCTGCTTTTTTTGTTTATGATAAGATTGATATTCTCAAGCAGCACGGAGAATTGGGTAGCAGACATTCTTCCGCAGAGGAAGCAGAGATTTTGGACAAAATGATTACTAGAAGTCGGGGTGAGGTAAAGCATATGTGTAGTCCAAAGGTGACGAGATCAACAGGAACTCCTGCAAAAGATATTAAACTCCAGAGCCCCCGATTCACAGAGAAAGCATACAGTCCAAGGATTGCTGAACTGAGGGGAGAAAGAACTCCTTTCTCCGGCGTAAGAGAGCCTCATAGTCCCAAGGCCATCTAAATCTAGTTCTGGGATTAGTCATCATGACTCCAAGTTGAAGCCACTGCATGAATATCCATAGTGTTCTTGCGGAAACTTGTTCTGCATTTGTTGTAAAATCTTCCCAAGCAACTACTCCAGGATAAAGAAATCCTATATTCTTTCAACGAGTGCTAAAAAAATCTCTCTTTATACTAGTACCGTGCCTAAGTGTGTGATTTGGTTTGAATCATAGAAAACTGTTTATTGAATAAACACCATCAAGTTTAAATAGATACAAAGTTTTGTTAATTGTATTATACTCCCTAATCTAATACCATATACCAACACTCACCCTCAAAATGGGTGAAAGATATCAACTAAACCGATCTTGTTACAAAGTCTTTCAAGATCTAGGGAATTAAGACTTTTAGTCAGCACATCAGCAACTTATTTTTTTGTGACTATGTGACTCAGTTCCAACAACCCGCTATTTAATTTTTCTTTGATGAAGAACCTATCAATATCTATATGTTTGGTTCAATCATGTTGTACTGGGTTGTTGGCAATGCTGATAGCTGCCTTGCTATCACACCACAACTATAATCGCGGATCTGGGCCATCTTGAGCTATTGATTTCAACCAAATCATTTCAGCAACACTCAAGGCCATGGCTCTGTATTATGCTTCAACTGTAGAACGAGTCAGCACTGTTTGTTTCTTACTCTATCAAGAGACTAAATTGGCTCCTACAAACATACAATAACCTGACGTGGATCTTCTATCATCAGCACAGCTAGCTCAGTCTGAGTCATAGTATCCCTCGATATTCAGATGTTTATACTTTCTAAAGATCAATCATCTTTCCGGTGCACTATTCAAATATCTCAAGATCTGGTGCACGGCATCCAGGTGATCCTTTCTAGGGTCATGCATGTACATACTAACCATGCTCGTAACAAATGATATATCCGGTCGAGTATGATTCAAGTATATAAGTTGGTCTACCAACCTTTGATACTGCTTTCTATCAACTGGCTCGCCTATTTCTGCACTCAACTTCAATCTCTGGTCAATCGGCATTTTTGCGGGCTTGCAGCCCAACATACCTGTCTCTTGGAGCAAATCTAGAACATACTTCCACTTGGACAAAATAATTTTCTTTGGCCCACGAGCTACCTCAATCCAAAGAAAATACTTCAACTGTCCCAAATCCTTCACCTCAAACTCCTTGCCCAGTCTCAATCTCACCTTCAGTTTTGCAATCTAACTCTCATCATCACCAGTAATGATCATGTCATCCACATATACTGCTAGCATCGTGGTATGACTCTCATTCTGCCTGAAGAATGCAGTATGGCCGGCATTGATTTGATGATAACCCATGTCAATCATAGCCTTCTTGAATCTGTCAAACTAAACTCGAAGAGATTGTTTCAAACCATACAATGATTTTTCAAGTTTGCAAACCTGACCCTCAGTCTAACTATTGCCAAATCCTGGAGGAATTTCCATGTATACCTCTTATTCCAGATCACCATGAAAAAAATGCATTTTTCACATCGAGTTGATCCAAGTTCCATCCTTTATTCACTGTTATAGAGACCAAAGTTCTAACTGTACTCATCTTTGTTACGGGTGCAAACGTCTCATCATAATCAATTCCATATACCTGGATGTATCCTTTGGTTACCAGTCGTGCCTTATAGCGTTCCACTCTTCCCTCGGGGTTTTGCTTCACAGTAAACACCGACTTATATCCAATAGCCTTCTTACCATGCGGTAGTGGCACAAGACGCCAAATTTTATTCTTTATAAGAGCCTCAAGCTCCTTTATCATTGCGGCTTTACATATTGAGTCTGTCTTAGCCACCTGTCAACACTTAGGAATAAAGAGAATATCCAAAGATGCAATGAATACTCCATGTTCAAGAAGTATATAGGAGTAAGAGATAGAGTTAGCAATATCATGTGGATGAGAAAAATCAGGGAAAAAAACATATCTGTTTGGTGGAACCTCTACATTGCTATTAGTGGTCCTCCTAACAGTAATATCATGGACAGGAATATCAGTAGAGGAGTAAGACTATCAGTGAGAGGAGCAGTGTCACCTGAAGATAAAGATGAAGGTGCCCCGGAGTCGAAGCAGGTAAAGACTTTGGGTATGAAACTGGTGCAAGTGACTATGGAACCTCTCTAGTCTCCTCTCTCCTCTGTCATCGAGTATGAGGATAGTGTCTCGTATGTACCAACGAC
>JAOWBN010000010.1:167350-177893 GCA_028565015.1 Pinguicula moranensis | reverse complement strand
CATCAATAATGCCTAATTGGATTCCCAAGTTTAGGAAAATATGATAAAACTACTCAAATAATTCACCATATCCAATAAAATACCAATATACATTAAACCGATTAGACAGTTGTGACAATCAAGCAGAGTCAAAGATTCTGTCTTCGAGCTCCAACGGCGGCGACAACGTGCGACCTACGTGCAAAAAGCTCTCCTCACGGCGATCGCAACGATGGTGGTTTTCGGTGATTCCAATGCCATACGCGCCTGAAAACGGCAAAACATCATTGCAGGTCACGTTTTTCAGTGATGGCGCATGGTGGCCAAAAAAATTCAGGTGTTGAGCAGGTCTGATAGAGGAGGAGATGGACTACATTTTGGAAATGGTTCCGGCGTCATAGGAGCAGTAACGATGCCGGAATCGGGGCTGAAGTGGTGGAGACAAAATGTGTATTAAGGTTTGAGTAACTTGCTCGTGAAAAGCCCAGATTTCTAGTGGGGACACAACGGTCCCACTTAAAAATCAGCTCTAGACAGCTCTCCACGAGCACGATTATGGTGTATTTCTTTTGAAATTCAAAATAATTATGGTAATATAATTTTGATTACCATAATTCAAATATTAACAGATAGTTAACAATTGTTTGTTCATTAATTCTATTAGTTTGAAATATATTCTCTAATAAAATTAATTTCTAATTCATATAAGCATAATTGGTATTGAAATTTCACTTAACATATTATTTCTAATCATGCATACTAAGAATTAATTGCACTAAGCAAATTAAATTAATTTCTAATCATGCATACTAAGAATAATTCATACACATAAATGAAATTGGTCTATAACAAATAATTAAAAAAAAATGGCCCAATTAATTTAATTGCATGTAGTGTCATACTAAATTAATTAATTCAAAACATAAAAAACATCAACTAACTATAATTGATTAACAATTAATTTATCATAAATTAATGTTATATCCTAATCAGATTCGTATCCTAGTCACATAGATTAGAATAATCCCTAGTATTGATAGCACATATCATAGTAGGATAGTTCTAAATCAAATTTGTATCCTAATCACATAGATTGGGATAATCCCTAATATTGATAGCACATAGCAAGGAATTAGATTTGTATCCTAATAACATAAATTATGATAATTGTTGATTATAGGTAGAATACGAATTCAAAAAATCCAATTCAGATTGAAAAAATCTTAATTTTCAAACTAAGCCCCTATTTCGCGCAACTTTCTTAAAATTATAATCCAATTATAAGCACAATTTTTCAAAAAATAACTCGTCATTTTTTTTCAAAAAAAGTTATTATAATTCAATTATAAGCATAAGAGGGTCTGCGCAAAACACCCCCTAAGAAACGAATTCTTAATTTTCTAATATTAAGAATTAATTTTTAGAATTAGTAATTAACTTACGTGACATGTAAGAATTCTAAAAGAAAAACTCTTCTATGTTAATTCACGTGACACCTAAGAATTCTCACCCGTTTGAAAAAAAAAAGTGTCTTTTTCATGATGGAAGAAACATAATCTTCACAAAATGGTAACCATCATATTCTCACGAAGTCTTATGACTAAAAAATGAAACGAATTCGTTTGTTACAGAAACAAACGAAGTGGCTATGGAATTCGTTTGCTACGAAAACAAACGAATTCTTACCGTTTCTTTATGAAAAAAAAAAGAATTTCCAACAAACGAAAACTTACCAAATTAACAAATAATAAAACATAATCAGATATTGGATCTAATACCACTGTCGATCTAATTAGAATGGATCTAATAATGAACAAAGTATGACAACAGATTTGTACCTTTAATGTGAAAGTGTATAGAAATGTAATTTTTTGGCTGATTATATCACAAACCAAGAGTCTCCCAGAGTCTCCTTGTAATCCATGAATCATATTTTGCCTACACAAATGATTAAACACCAATTCAAGAGAAACTATATATATATATATGGGTCTTTACACATGAGAATAAGAAAACTAGAGTGCGTAAATAGACGGACTGAACTCCCTACTTATAGGAAGGGATTAGGGTTTAGTAATTAACGTATAATTACATAATTGACATTAAACCTAATTAGATGATAGAATTCTACCCTAATTAGAATTTTTAGTATTAAGTAATTAACAAATAATTGCCATAATTAATTCGATAAGGCTTATTTGCATATTTTGTCTAACAGAACGGTTATTCTAGCACCTAAAAGCTAGAGTTTGAGATTGTGAAGGAGCTTGTTGTAATCGTTGATCTAGCACCCGAAAGATGGAGGTTTGAGCTCGTGAAGGAGCTTGTTGTAAAGGTTTGACTAGCACCAGAAAGGTAGTGTCTTTTCTCAAGGAGTGGAGAAAGAATCCCAATGGGAGAAGTCATTGAGGGTGAAAGTAGGCACGATTTGAATATTATTTTATTTGCTAGGACATTTAGGAATGAAATTAACAAGATAATTAAGGAAAAGAATTTGAAAACTCCAATTCACCCCCTCTTGATAGTAGACTAGTGGTGTTTCAATTGGTATCAGAGTCAGGCTACCTAAAATTGTGACTTAACTATCTATGTACTACGATCATTATTATCACCATGTCTATGTTTATGGAAGGCAAATCTACAACTAAACGACGATACTTTGATGAAAATAATAACTATTGGGAAAGATGGATGATGATGATGATTTACACTCAGTGTACACTTTTAAGTTTGAAAAATCATCTTAAATGGACCTGGATTGCCCAAAAATAAAGAAATAAATGAGAAACCAAAGGAAGATTAGGATGAAGATGACTTTAAAATGATGTTCTTAAATACTAAAGGCATGAACATTTTTCACTGTGCCTTAAATTCAACCAAGTATAATAGAGTTGTAAATGGTGAGTCACTAAAGAAATTTGGGATAAGTTGGAAGTGACACATGAGGGCGCTAGTAAGTTAAAAGGGAAAAGAGTGATATACTTTACTCTTGACTATGAACTATTTTGCATGAATCCTAATGATCTAATGAATCTATCTCCTCTATGTTTATGAGATTTACAAATATTGTGATTGGATTAGCATCCATGGGAAAAGTTGTTACTAATGAAACCCTCGTGAGAAAAATCTTTAGATCTCTTCCAAAAGAGTGTATACGAAAAATGATAGTTATTGAAGAAGTCAAGAACTTGAAGGGACTGTCCACTGCTGACCTCATCGGGTTCACAAATCATGAAGTGGCTATGGAACAGAGAAAATTAATGGTAAGTCTATGCCTCATGGCAGAAGATGATGAAGATGAGTTACCTCTTGATGAACCTATTTATTTTTATGAATTATATGGTGCACTCCATGAACAACAATCACTTCTAGAAAAGGTAAACTCAAAGTATGTTGCACTAAAATGAAAATTCAAGAATTTAACTAAGAATGAAATGACTTGAAAAGTGAGTCTAAGGAGCATATGACTCTAGATGTTGGGATGCTTAAGCTAGAGCAAGAAAAGGTTAATGAACTAACACTTGAAAACAAGAATTTGAAGAAACAAATTAAAACATTGCATGTTCCTTTGCTGAGAGCACTAAAATGCTAGATTTATCACTAGAGTCTCAAAGATATAATAAGTCAAGAGTACCTTAGGATATTAAGAAGCTAGTAACTCTTTGGCTTGAAGGAAAACATCATACACATCTCTATTTGTGAAGACTTCTTGTAGTGCATGCTTTAACTTGAATGGTCATGGCCAACTTTGCAACCAAGAAAAGTTTTCAAATTTTAAAGCTAGCAAAGTAGGAACGAGAAAATGTCGATTAAAAATAGTCACAAAACCCTATGGACCCAAGTGAGTGTGGGTAACAAAATCAAATGGTGTTTGATGTCATATAAGTGGTTGAGATATGAGAAGTCAAAGGATGGATGGGCTCTTGATAGCAGGTCCTCCAAACACATGATGGAAAAGAAAATTTTCTTCAAGCATTTTGAGTTTAAAAAAAAAATGATGGACAGTTGACCTTCAGTGACAATAACAAAGTTAAGATCATTGGAAATTGGAAAGTCAATAAATTTTCTCTCTATGTTTGAAAATGTGTTATTTATTTATGGCTTGAAACACAACTTGCTTAGCCCATGTTTTGCGCAGCCTTCTTAAAATTATAATCCAATTATAAGCACTTTTTTTTTCAAAAAATAATTCTTCATTTTTTCCAAAAATGTTCTTATAATCCAATTATAAGCATAAGAGGGTCTGCCTAAAACACCCCCTTAGTATAAGTCAATTATGTGGTAAAGGTTGTAAATTAATCTTTGAATCCACTCATTATGAGATACAAGAGATCATTAGTGAGAAAACCTTATTTGTGAGACTTAGAGTAAATAATGCTTATGTATCCATCTAGAGGATATCTCAATAATGAATGTAAAGTGTCTAGCACACAAAATGATGAATGCATGATTTGGCATAGAAGACTAGCACATGCTATCTTAAATCTCATTTTCAAACCATCTAGGAAAGAACTACTAATAGGACTTCCTAAGTTAAAATTTGAAAATGATGGCTTGTGTGATTTGTGTTAATTAGGTAAACAAACTAGAAGTACCTCTGAGTTAAAGAATATGATCTATACCTCTCTAAAGCACTAGAATGCCTACATATGAATACTCTTACACTAAACGAAGTTACAATCCTTGTTGGTAAAGTAATAGTCGATGACCACACTGGATATACACTAACTGCACTCCTTGTTGGTAAAGATATATCATTTGAGAGTGTTGAAGAACTGGCTAAGAAGATTCAAAATGAAAAGGGCTACAAGATATTTAGCATGAAGAGTGATCATGGTAAAGAATTTGAAGATGCTTCTTTTCATAGCTTTTGTATAGAAAATGGACTAAACCATGGATTCTCTTCACCTTGCTACTTATGAACATTGAAAAGATAGAGAGACTAACATTAGTTACTTTCATGGATTCAGATGTTAATGCTCTATGTTGAATAAAAACAAAAGATTATTTGAGAAATTTCTATACGAAAAAATCTCTTTGAGATACTCTACATACGGTGAAATCTACACGGTACCTAACAAAGATCTATGGTTGAAAAAGAGTCAATATATGCCCTTATTAATTATAACCATACTTATCACACAGAACCCTATGATCAAACTAACAAAAGAAGAAACTACTTTCTTTCCAACAACCATGGTATTCAAGAGAAGAAGTAAATCAAATAGAATCTATGAAAAATGAGAAATTATCAAAGATTCCAATATGAACTCCTACACGAGGAAGAATGTTCACGTCCTTCTTGCTTGCAATGTTTCTTGCACAAATCAGTACAGAGGAAATGTTAGAATAGATGGGATTGATTGAATTGAAATATCATAAATCTAAAAAGAGATCATTAATTAATATGGTCATAGCATAAGACAGGAATATGAAGTATTTTTTTCAATTAAGTTTTGTATTTTTTAAAGATAATTCAGAGATGATAATTATAAGTTGATTGCAATAAAATATATTTTAATGTTTCAAAAAAATTAATTATGAAAATACGACTTAGTTCAATGTTTGGGATAATAATTGGTCTTATTTTCAAGTATTTAATATTGTAATAAAAATACAATGCTATTCGAGTTTTTTTTTCACCATTAGCAACAACTTCTGTATTTCTTTAGGGGATAATTGCAACCAAGGGCGGATCTAGGGGTCTCGCCCCTCCTAGATTTTGAGCCAAATTTTAATATACTTGGGCCTAAAAAATTTAAATGTGTTTAGGCCAAATTTTAGTATTGTTAAATTTCAATAGTGGATTTTGCGCCTTAAAAAAACCAAGCGAAAATCAATTTATTAAAAAAAAATTGGCATAAACATATCTCAAAAACTCAAAGTTTATAGTTTCTACAAGCACTCATATTTTGAATTTATGGACGAATTAATTAAAAATCAAAAGAAATTCCGAAAATGATTCAAACCCAAATATTTGGAAGGGAGGAATTTGAAAACTGAAAAATTTGAAATTGTAAAATACCTTGAAGAAAAGAATAGAACCTAGTGAAGATAATCAACAAAAAATTAATAGCCATTTGATTCTAATTTTATTGATGAATCAAGGGTAATAATTGAAAGAAAAATATATAAATATTTTTTTAGTTGCATTATATATATATATATTATTAATAAAGTTAATTTTGTCGTATATTAAATAGTTTAACTTTTATTTTTATCATTGTTTGAGCTATTAAAATTATTACTTTTTCATGATTGTTGAGTAAGTAAATTATTTTTAATTTCTAAAAAAAATAATTTCCCCCCTAAAAAAATTGGCGTCCATAAAAAAATTGTGGGATTACCTATTTTTTTTTTTTTTTCTAGAGCCACAACAATACGGAGCTAAGGAGGAACATGTGGGGATCTGTATTTCTTTGTAAAAAAAATATTGAAGGTTGAATTTAAAAAAAAGTTATATACATTTTTACATGTAATTTTTTAAAATCATTTTTAGTACCCTAAAAAATTATTTTTCACCCCTGGGAACAACTGCATAAGCAGCTTATAGTTTTAATTTATTAAGATTGAACTTTAGATTCTACTCTTCTACGTTTAAATAGCTCAAAACATGTAGCTTAAAGCTGCCAAAAACAACTTAACAAATCATTTTGTAGCTGTTGAGTGGCAAAAAACTACCAACACTTTTGGAGGGGCAAAAGATGCATATGTATACTTGAAAAAGAATTTCCTTTTGAACCGTCTTTGGGAGCAAAAACTAAAGGAGCTCATCATGCTACCAGATTGAAGAGAAGAGCAGTTATAAACATAACCAACGATAGCAAACCATTGAAGAATGCAGGGGAACCCGAAGAGATATCATGGGCAGTCACTTGGTATGCGTTTCCACTGGAGGCATCTTTTACTTTGATGGTCGATGAACCTGACAACACAAGCCGCAGAATCAAATGTTCAATTCGTTTATCAGACTAGTGACGGTATTCGAATTCATAACCTAGTAGACACAGACCCTTGGAACCACCATCAGGCCTGTGCGCAGGCATGCGTATGGCCTGATGGTTCGATTAGTACGGTTGTTAAGGCGACATGAACCATCCCAGAAGACCCCACATTTGATATTGCAAGCATTTTTTAGCCATTTACTGTACTATGTGTTTTGTCTGACTTAACATCTTGCTTATGATATAAGGAAGTACATCGAATCTAATAACGAAAGTACAAGGCTGCCACAAGAAAACTACTGACTGGTTTCACTGTTGGATTATAGACAGAAACAGAATAATGTTGTACTTACAGTTATGCTCCGTCCATCCAAGCGTCTGGTCGTCGAGGTCGTAGAGTACAAGCTTGTCTGACAATGCCAGATCTGCAAGGAAGACATTGAATATGTGATGAAGAGATGCATGTAACCACCTTTGTGGAGTTAGAATCTCATTCAAGGCTGACATAAGAGCGGTTATTATACGAGTCGAAAAACTGAAGTTCAGAACTGAAAAACAGATTGTGATGAACTTTTAGAGAAACAAGAATTGCATATTACCTCCCAACAGCGTCAACTCTTCCCCATCCTTTGACTGCATCTCACTGTTCTGCCATCCTATACAATATTCAGAGTCCTGCAGATTTGAGATCATTAGAATATGTAAGCAGACACTGCCAAATCAACAGTTGAAATATGTAACTGAAGAAAATATTTTTGACTTCTACTTACACGAACTTCAAATAGATAAGTATGGGGATAAACTGGCATTGAAAGTGAGCCCTCGAAATGGAAATTTACAACTGGAAATCCATCGTCAACGCTGCAGGCATAAGTGGAACCAGAAAGTATTTCACGTTTTATAAAACATGAAGGCGAATGGGACGATGGAAGAAAAGATAGATGTTCTATATAATTAGTAAACTTGATGTTTTCATGCTGTGGTCACTAAACTTACTTCCCGTTGTACCAAAAGCACTTGAATACGTCTTCAACCATATGTATTTTCAAATCTGCTTGTTTTGACATCATCTGCAAACAAACACGGAGGCGGTCTAAGAGAATAGATAGGAAACATACACACAAAACTCTGTTGATGCAAAGAAAATAGGGAAAAGCATGAAAATACTTTTCACAAAAAAGTTTCATTTTCTAGCTTTTCTTGTTATATTAGTATATTTCCTTAAACTTCAGGAAACAAAATGTCTCAGAAACCATTTCTTGTTTTTTGGAGCCAAACTGAGCATACATGAAGCAACAAGATAGCAAAGATGATGTAATAACAAGGGGAAGGTCAGTCTTTTACGCACACCTTATCTATAAGTTGTTTATAAATGTCAGATGGAAGATAAGCCAATGTTGTGCCACTATCAATTATAGTCCTCCTGTTGGTTGCTCCAAATCCAAAGAAACCAGTGGGAAGGTCTAGAGATTGACCACCCACCTCAACAGACGTCAGATATACATTGTAATGTGCCCTAAGATGATAAATTGAAGATCAATCAAATGAACCTGCAAAGATAGAATCTACAGATCACATGTACTTGGTTAGATGCAAGTAAAATGTGTAACTGCAAAAACTTCGGAAAAATAATTGATTTTGTATGTTGAAAATTAATAACTAGAGCAATATGTTTAAGGAACTTGTTAATGGCTAAATATGATGAACCGATACATTTTAACACAACAGGATGTCACATACTGATTTGGGATAAGTGCAGTTCTGTTTACTTTTGGCTGAACAACTTCTCCAATAGCAAATATGCCACCTCCCTTTTTGCTATCCAGACAATGAGAAAACTCTTTTTTCACCTTTCCACCTGCAGCAAGCTGCGACAGCATGGATGTATTTGCTTGTCCAAAACCAATAATTCCATCAACTGCCTGAGCAGATGAGACTAATTCTCCAGATTGTCTAGCAGAGCACCTATCTTGGATAAAAAGGGAACATTAAAGATGCAAAAGAGGTGCATGCATATGCCATACTTGAAATTGCAGATGCATTCACTTAGACCTGTTGGTTGTATCAATATAATTCATGTGCATCTCAACACATGGAAAGGTACTAATGAGCAAATGTTGCATCCTAAATTAGCGAATCACTTGCCAGAAATGCGTAAGTGTCATTCCAGATTGATTTTACATGAAGTGCGTCAACTGTTTTAGTGCCGGAATATGCAGGCCTAACCTCAGGAAAGAGTCGAGAACATAAATCAACACGAGAAAGAGACCTCACATGGAGTAATATAAGAATGACAACTCACCCAAAAGCTATGGATCCGTTCATAGTAGACGTCTTCAGATCTCCAGTCACTTGATCGAGTTGGAAGTTATCTCTGACAAAGTATCCCTCAGTTTTGCTCCCATCCCCATAGGTAATAGCATATTCACAGTCCATTCCAGCCTTACAATTCGGGTTTGGACCACTAAATACCGTTTCACAGAAAGGTTGATCGCATGTGATCTTCTGTCCCGTGGAGGATGCTTTCAGATCATACTGGTTCAAGGTTATCTGGTGAATCAAGGGAAATCACACAAAGTATTAGACAAGTGCATCATTCTAGAGCAGCACCCTTCATTGAGAGAGAGAATGTCAAACGATAGTAAATAAGAGAAGAACGAGCATACATGAAGATCACTTTCTTTGGGACACTTCTCACAGTTTTTACAGTTAACCCATAAAATGTCACTTCCTGTATCGACTTGGACATGATAGTCAGAAGGAGGAGTACCAATCGTAATTTGGGTGTAATAGAGCCTGAAAATGGATGAAATATCCAAATGAAATTCATCTACTATAACCTAACCTAATTAGCAATGAAACAGAGCAATCATTTGGGGAAGTTGAAAAATATAATAATAATAAAAGCCACAAAAAGCAAGATTAGATGTTATAACCAAAATAATCTTAAGGACACCTATCAGTTTATGACTCATTGCCTTCTACAAATATATCTTTTCCCTTTTAACAGGAGGATTATCCCACGCTAATGTGCCTTGGATGATCCACGTCTCCAGGTCAGATGCCCATAAGAACATTGAACTCCCTAGGGTCAACCACTGAGCTAATAGCACATCGCTCGAGCTTCCCAGTGGGGGACCACTATGCCAAAAGCGAGAGAAAACCCATCCCTTCCTTTCCTTTTCTCAAAAAGAACAGTCTTTCAGAGAGGTCCGAATAACACAATATCAATCAGATTCAAGTGATCCTTTGTAATAGCAACTTCTCCATCTCTTCCAAAAGATAGAACCAACAAAATAAGCAAAAACTATTGAATTATGTATGCCCTTTTCCAGTGCATGAGGCATTAATCTTTTTTTTTAAAGCCAATCCTTTAAGAACGCCATCAATCCAACCAAAAAGCACCTCAAAATTCACAACAGGGCAATACAATACAAGAACAAAACAAAGTAAGGATCTGAAACAGCAACGAAAACATACGCCGCACTTGTTGGTGAGCCATCACCGCCCAGCGCAAAATCAACGCTGGCAAGCATTCTTCCGTGGCGGCGGGCGTCATGGGCCTTCAGCTCTCCCAGCGCGGCCTTTTCTCTGCCACGGCCACCGTACTTGTGATGAAC
>JAOWBN010000010.1:153165-167250 GCA_028565015.1 Pinguicula moranensis | reverse complement strand
AACAAAGGAGTATGATATCAGGCATATCAGGACAGTCATTGGTAACAAGACAAGATTAACATAAAAACAGAACAATTGTTATGTCAAATAGGATTATTTAATAATATAGCACAGTATATACCCTCTTATTCAGGATAAGGGTTATTTTCTAGACATGGGAATCTATTTAATAATTATGAATTAAAAAAATCATCTGCTTTGAGAAGTACTACTTGAGAAAGAAAAGCACAATCAAACAGGATGAGGCTTGAAGCTATAACTATTCTGAACCTGGAACCTGATGGTGCCCTTCCAAGGCTTATGTTAGTCACAGACATGGAACTTCTCATTGAACCAACGTGGCGGGGTTCAGAAACATACATAATTGGCATAGAAAGATTCCGCACACTAGAACTATGTACAATTTTTTTCACACTTAGGACTTCACTTAGCAACAGTTTGCTTGAGATATGTTTAACTTGAAGGAATTAAGCACCAAATGACACACAAATTCCGAGAGAGTGACGGAGTAAGAAGAGAATATGAGAGAAGGAAAATATGGAGGAAAGAATCTGTAAAAAAGTGACAGTGTGTATAGAGATCCGTGCATAATTTAATTCACCATAAGGAACTAGAATTTGGAGAAAAAAAATGAAGAATCAAGCACAGATTTCAAAGAAAATGTGAGTAGGGATCTCATGGCAAATACTTGGTTAACTCAAAAGATACACTAGTCCATTTGATACCATGATGACTCAGCAGCAAAGAATGCAAATTAAAACTGGAGTTACCTTCCTTCAAACAATCTTGCTGAAGATCTGCTAGGCGTTACTTCCTTGGATAATTCTAGTGTTAATTTAGCTCTTTTAAGCTCAAGTTTCCTCGTTTTGATTGAATTATTCCAAACAGTCAAGTTTTGGGAGAGAGATTTTATCAACAACGTACCCAGTATATTTCCAACTAAGTTGGGGTCTGGGAGATCAGATGTACACGGCCTTACCCTTATAATTATACAAAGAGACCGTTTCCGTTGCGACCCAATATGCATTACGTCATTTGATATATTGAATTCCAGCAACTTCACTAAATAGAAGCACTGAAATTTAATAGAGCCATTTTGCTCTAATTCATTATTAGCACAAAGCTAAAAGAATTGTCAATGATGACTCTTCTAGCTCCATTTGCAATGGACATAGGGAGAGATTTTATGGAGGAATAAATCCGTCATAGAAGGAATGGAATCAATGAAACAAGGAAGCGAGGAATTGTAACAAAGAAAATTCTTTGTTCAAAGGTTTTGAGCACCAAAACAGTCTGTTCTCTTCTAAATCACTCCAAACACAAAATTCTTTCTCCATCACTCGGTAGCAATCTGTTAATGGGATGGAAAACTGTCAGGTGTTTGAGAAGAGGAAGGATAATTAGTCGGACGGTATGTCTGTGAAGAATTCTAGTATTAATTTAGTTCTTTTAGATTTCATTTTGAATCGTTCTTTTTAATATTCTTATAGTCAAGATTGAGAGAGATTTTTAGGGAGTCCATGATTTCTCATTAGTCGAAACGGTTCTTGGTGTACTTATTTAAAGAAAGCTTTGGCAATAAAAGAGCAGGAAATAAGTATTTTCAGAGAAGAATTCATTCTTCAGAAAGTTTTGAGCTCACTCAGAGTCCAATAAGGCCGGTGCATGTCTTCTTAATCGAAACCAATTTCTATCCTTTTACCATCACCCACATTCAATTCCAGGTTCAAAACACACAACAACTCAGAGCAATTCAAAACTTTTGTGGAAATGCTGAACATATTTAACATGCTTATAATAATAAATCAAGAGTGATTTGATTGTAACTTTATTCTAGGGGCATAGCTAGTTAGCAACTAGGAGCCAATACAAAGTAATGGGAATATCAGAAATTGCTCAACATGAATGCTTTAAGATATAGGATTTAGTAAGTAACCCATCTTTCCACCAAGAAACGATTACTACAGTCAGGAGGTTTTGGGGTTCCCTTGGCCTCATGGTCGTAATGGTGTGAGAGTGTGAAGTGTATTGGAGAGATCAAGTGTTCGAATCATGGTATTTGCCTATAAAATAAACTATTGTCAGGTAGTTTTCCTTTTTTGCATGTTGACTTTTCTCTTACTAGAAAGAAATGTTTCTCTCCTCAGGTAGAAGGTTGGATAATAAATTATCGCCACAATTCTGTCTGGTTTTCATCACCATGGACATAATAATCTTTTGCCTACTCCAATTCCTGTTTGGTTTTCTAATACAGGATCCCTATTTTCTATCAACAAGTTTACCTGTAGCTCATAATGTCCTTGAGACAGATCATGACTTACAGTTTTGTTCCATGGTCTGAGGATTAATCATGTGAAATGAGTTGAAGAATCTAGCATCAACTTGATCCAGCAGCTATGGAATTTTATAAAATTTTACCATTATAAACTCTAAAACACGATTAGACCAATTTCAGAGCTTAATATCTTAAAACTGGAGTTCCTTGACACTTAAAGTAACCCATTGAAAAGGACTAGAGAAATCCAGGAATCTCTCACCAAGATGGAGACCTTATCCAGATGAAAGTCATGGAGACCTTATCCAGATGAAATTCCCTTATAAAAGTTAGGATACACTAAGTGATGCTACATGAAGGAACAATGACACAAGCATTCAAAGAAGCTGCATCGTTATGTAACACAATCGAAAGTTCAAGATATACCTGTCTGAAGGATCTCTTCCAGGCATTTCAACAAAAAGATCATGATCGCATAAAATCTGCAAGAATGTAAGTTTGCAGTCGTGCAGTGGAGATTGACACACCCCAGAGAACTTATCAAGGTACAAAGACACCTATGAGACAGTAGCACGAGTTCAATTCAGTCCAATTTAATGATCCCATGCAGCGAGCTGAAGGTTGTGAAAGGACAAGAGAGAATATTTGTTGGTATTTGTAAGTCTAGGGGCTTATGTGCAATATGTCACATAAGCACACATATATATATACACTTAAGTTTTTTTTGTGAAATAAACAATTTTTTTTATGATTTTGCCCTAAACTTTCTAGATGGTATCAAAACCACCCCACCACCCAAACCCTAGCCGCAATACACCCGCTGGCGTGAACTCAAGCCGGTGACCACCATGAACGCGCCTATGAGCCCCTTCCGCGCGCCAGCAACCAGTTAAACTGTAAAGCCCTCTGGTTACTAGCTGGTAGCCCGCCGTTTCCAACAGTGACACCCTTGCAGAAAAGAAAAAAAAAAAACAGGAAGCTTCTTCGAACCCGTGCGTTGTTTGGAGGGGTCTTTTTGTGGTTTATTTGAGGGTTGATTTGTGAAAGGTTTGTTTGGTGGATTTGATGATGTATTTGTGTCTCCCGTTGGTTGAGAATTGTTGGATTGCAATGATCATAATGATGCTCGCCTAAAATTGGAGAATCCAATTAGGCGTGGATGTGTTGGAGTGTGGAGTGTGACTGCTGTTTTTGGAGTTGTTGTATAGGCGATGACAGGAAAAAATGAAAATGTAGTGGGTATATTGTATAGGATTGGAGATCCTGGGGCAACTCGATCCAGAGGTGTTGAAGGCCTTAGTCGGGATCATACAGGGGGTGAGTACCTCGTCATGACCAGTGTCCCAATTGTTGCCCCGGTACAAGTCAAGCAAGATCTTCTATCTGTAGATCTGAAGCTTGATTGAATGGCTACATACCTTAGCTAGTAACGTCGGATTGAGACCATTTTAGTTGGAAAGAAACTAGGGGGATTTCTAATGAGAGTGAGTTAGGGAATGACAATACTCAGATTGATGATTGAAAGGCCACACGTGCTCAGCTGTTTATCTGGGTGCTCAACTCAATAACTCCGAGTGTTTCTTCTGTGGATGGTATTAGATTGGTGCATTTGGGTTAAACTGAAGAAGAGCTACTCTGGGACTAAAAACCAGATGAGAGTGTTCCAGATTAATTAGAAATTGATGCAGAGGTACAGGAGAGAGATCTATCCAGGAGTTTGCCAGCTGTCTGGGGCGACTGTGGGCATAGATGGATCACTCTTGCCTATACCGAGGTATAGTGATCCAAAGTGCAAAATGTGAAAGATATTTGAACAAGGGAGGACCATGAAGTTCTTGAGGGGCCCAAACCCAGTCTTTGGCCCGAGGAAATCAGTCCTCCTATCTCAGGCCACGATCCCGTCACTAGATGAGGTCATTGCTGCCATGATACAAGAGGAGAGTCAGCTGAGCTACACCCTGCGCCGAGTGTAGTGTTGGGTGCGAAAGCTCTAATCACTGTGGGTATAAGTGTGATAGGTGCACGCGGAGAGACTCGCAGTAGCTTCCATTGTGAATAGATAGGCCACTTGATATAGTTTTGTCCTAAGCTACCATGGGAGAGATTCGGGTGGAATAGGACATTTTGGAGGTAGGGGTCTTGGAGGAAGGAGAGGTGGCGGACAAGGAGGCTATCGAACCAATCTAATGGTGGATGAGGATGAGGAGTTTGTGGTGAGTTCTGCCCTTTCAAAGCAGGATCAAGCATACTTAAAGGTGCTCTAGAGGAAGCTGAAGGCTGAAGGGGTAGGAAATGATACACTCATCTTCGTTCTTTAGTAATGTTGCTCTGGCCTCCTTTACCACGGGTATGCATGACTCACTTACTTTGGCATCCTTTCCAACTGCTGGATTATCAGAATGGATCATCGACTCAGGGGCTTCTAGACATGTGGCGAGTATTGCTAGGGAGTTTAATTCTTATACTCGCCAAGTACATCCGTTACGTGTCAAGACAACCGATGAACGGATTAGCCCGTGGTTGGTAAAGGTACAGTGCAATGTACCAATACTTAACTTTGTCCAAAGTTTTGGATGCTACTTCTTTTCCCATAAATCTCCTTATTCACCAATTAAATTGTACTGTTTTGTTTGACATGCCTAATGTGATCTTCCGAGAGAAAATGACGGACATGATTCTTGGGATTTGGACAAGGCGTAGTGGCTTGTGGTACATGGATCGAAAGGGAATTGACTCAACCATCTCGTCCATAGTGGAGAGATCTGGAAAAGACAAGAGAAATGTGAAGGACTTAGTATTACTTTACAATAAACGCTTGGGTCATCCATTTTTCTCGATTTTGAGTCAACTGTCCCGTTTATTTGTAGAAATTAATAAAGATGAACTACTTTGTGACGCATATGAATTAGACGAGTAAACTATGAGCTCTTATGTTAACTCTGATAGTAGGAGCTCTAGTGTCTTTGATTTAATACATTCAGATGTATGAGGGCCTTGTCCAACAACAATATTCAATGAATTTCGTTATTTTATATCTTTTATTGATTGTTGTTCTCGTGTTACTTGGCTTTATCTTATGAAGAACAAGAGTGATACATTTGCCTGCTTCATAGATTTTTTTCACAAGGGGGTTCAGACTCAGTATAGAGTAGTGATGAAAGCTTTGCGGTCTGATAATAGAACAAAGTACACCAACAAGGCATTTGTAGTATCTGTCATCACAGAGAATTCAACATCAGATCACTTGCTCATACACACTATAACAGAATGGAGTAATAGAAAGAAAGAACCGGTATATTCTTAAGGTCGCTAGGAGCATGATGATTACAATGAATGTCTCGAATTACTTTTGGGGACAAGCGAGTCTAACAGCCACCTTTCTGATTAACAACATACCCTCACAAATCTTGGAGTGGAGATCCTCGTTTCAAGCATGAAAAAGTACAAAGAGAGACATTATTCCCGTTCAATAGAACATTGGTCACACGTTGCGCCGTCATGTGTGTGTAAGAGATAAATCTCTATGAGATTTGGTGGGTTTCGCCATCGAAGTATCTTTCCGAGCATCCACCATGATGGCACACAAAAAGATTGATCACAGGATCAAAGGTAAAGAAAAACTTACAGTAGACATGAAACACACTCCACTCTAAATAACACGGTATGGAAGACGATGGTGATCAAACAGATATTCCAAATACGGGATGATGGAGACCAGACAAGTCTTCCAAAAACACGGAGCAAAGAAAAACACGGATCTCACTTCATCATTGGAGAGCCAACAAACTCAAACTGGCAGTCAAATTGGCTAATTGATGAACAACGGCCGCAGATCTAAAAGAAGGGGGACGATGGCAGATCTTAAAGGAAGGGGTGGCGAATTTTTTTTGTGCGTGTCTAGGGTTGGTTCTGATACCAAATAAAATTTCGATAAAATGAATTGTATTGATATTGTGAAAGTTCATGGGTTTATATAGACTAATATAAGGGTAAAACTGGAAATAACTAAAAACTAAGAATAATCTGGTCAGGCCCGTATTCCAATATGTACTGACCACCCTCTTTCAAAGTATATATCATGCCAAGGTCTGTAATCCCATTACTCTTTCATAAGTGGAGTTGACTCAGTCTCTATACCCCGGTCTGTCCATGAAGCACTCCAGAATCCTCAATGGGTGGCTACTATGAAAGCTGAAATGGATGTTTTCAGCACAACCAGACACGGGAACTTGTGGCCCTCCTCCTTGGGGAATGGACTGTAGGCTGCAAATAGGTGCTCAATGTGAAATATTTGGTAGATGATGGTACTATTGACAAGTATAAAACCCGCCTTAAGGCTAAACGGTTCATTCAGATTCCCGATAAGGATTTTGGGGCAACTTTTACACCTGTGGCTAAGCTCACTACGGTCAAACTTCTTGTCTCGCTTGTTGCCGCTTATTCGTGGCCCTTGTATCAGCTTGATGTCAAGAATGCATTTCTGAATAGGGACCCATTTGAAACTATCTACATAGATCCACCTCCCAGATTTCGTGTTCATGGAAGTATTCAAGGAAAGTATGCCATCTTCGGAAGTCTATCTATGGATTGAAGCAGTCTCCTCGTGCTTGGTATGGTCACTTTAGCATTGCGGTACTCACTTTGGGCTTCACTCAATGTCACTCTGATCATACTTCCTTTATCGCCGTAATTCTCGAGGTCAGTGTCATTATCTCAATTTATGTAGATGATATTATTATTACTGAAAACTAAGCACAAGGTATTGATCAAGTAAAACATCATCTTGGGGTGACTTTTGATGGGAAGGATTTGGGCTCCCTCAGGTACTTGTGAGCCATCTTATCTATCTAACAAATACAATACTGGATCACTTTTGAAATTAGTGTTGTCAGTCAGTTCATGCACTTACCAAGGACAACACATTTTGATGCAATTTATCATATTCTCTTGGATCTAAAAACATTTCCTGGTCTCGGCCTCTTTTTTGAATCAGGAGTTCAGGTCGGACTATCCTACTTTACAAATGTTGATTATGTAGGATCGAAAAGTGATCGTCGCTCTACTTCATGTTTGTGTACCTATCGTAGTAATCACCTTATCTAATAAAAAAGCAAGAAACCAGCAATTATCTCAGTGTTGTTAGAGGCAAAGGGCGCACCGGGGCGATCGGGTAAAAAACTGAGGCACGGGGCGACGCGGCGTGCGCTCCACGAATCGGGGTGCACTATTATGGCTTTGTTCTCTTCTTCAGAACAGAACTATGGTACAAGGAACATGTGAAAGATTATGGCTTTGTTCTCTTCTTCAAGAGTTGGGGTACCCAGTCTCAGACCTCTTCCACTCTATTCTATGATAACAAGTCTGATATTATGTTGTCCTGCGGCTCTGTTCTTCATAAGAGAACAAAGCACATTGAGATTGATATTCACTTTATTCGTGAGAAAATCCAATCAAGAATCATCTCCCCCAAAGACAACTGAAATGTTCACCAAGTCATTAGGCTTGTTGATATCTTCGCCCCAACTTGAAAGGGAGTGTAGGAAGATGGGCCTAAACTCATTCTAAAAAAGTCTTTATAGTTTTATTTATTTTCAAAATTGCCCTTGTACTGATCTATACAAACTCATGTACTTTCAGAATTCAAAATACAATTTCTTTTACCTAAATTCTACTCTTGTAGTGTATGTGAATGATATGATCTCTAGTGATGATGAGAATGAGATCGTAAGGCTGAAGGTGAGACTAGGCAAAGAATTTGAGGTGAAAGACTCGGGGAACCTGAAATACTTCCTTGGGATTGAGGTGACTCGTGGGCCAAAGAGGATCGTTTTGTCCTAAAGGAATTATGTTCTAAACTTACTCTAGGAGACAGGTATGATGGGATGCAAGCCTGCTAGTGTGCCTATCGATCAAAAGTCTACGCTAGTGAGCCGATTCACAGGGATAGATACCAGAAATTTGTGCGCCGACTGATATATCTAAGCTATACCCATCCAGATATATCCTTTGTTGTGAGTGTGGTGAGCCGATACATGCATGTCCTAGGAAGGGTCACCTGAATACAATGTACCAGATTCTGGCGTATCTGAAAAATGCACTAGGAAGAACGAACACTTGAACATTAAGGGCAATACAATGTACCAGATTCTGGCGTATCTGAAAAATGCACTAGGAAGAACAAACACTTGAACATTAAGGGCTACTGTGATTTAAACTGGGCTAGTTGTGCTAATGACAGGAAGTCCATGCACGTTTGTAGGAGGCAATCGGATCTCCTGAAAGAGTAAGCAACAATCGATGGTTGCTCGTTCTACAGCTGAAGCGGAGCACCGAGCCATAGCCTTGAGTGTTGCATAGTTGATCTAGTTGAGATCCATGTTGGTGGAGCTTAAGATGGACGAAGGGGTCCAAATGAAGTTGTGGTGCAATAACAAGTCAGCAATCAATATTGCAAACAACCCTGTGGAGCATGACAAGACGTTCTTCATTAAGGAGAAACTTAACAGTGGGCTACTGGAGCTAAGACATGTGGCCACCAAGGAGCAAGTTCTTCATAATCTCACTAAGGGTCTTAGTTCACTAGACTTAGTAAGACTATGTGACAAGATGGACATAGTGACCATCTTTTGCCCATCTTAATTGAGAGTGCTGGTATTTGTAAGTCTAAGGGCTTATGTGCAATTACCTAAGGGTTTTCTGTGAAATACATTTTTTTATCATTTTTGCCCTAAACTTTCTAGTATATCTATGGAAAGAGAGGAAAAAAATAACTAAAAAGGGAGAAACAGAAGTTACAGAATAATGAAAATGTTGACTTGTGAGGTAGCACGTAAAAAATTCTCTCAATTTTTTCACTTTCAGAAGTTAAGTTCATGGAACACTCAATTGTTTCAACGGCTAGTTTTCTCTCACTAAAAATTCTCTCCTGACTCTCTCACCCTGCACACACCACACACACCTCCGTCGGTCCCCCGATGGCGGCGGAGGCGGTGCTAGCACCGCCAATAACAGACCCGGACGGAGGCGTCAGTTTTCCGACGTCGGCGGTGGAAGCATCGCCACTAGTAGGCCCTGTCGCTGGCATTCTTGGGGAAGGTCTGAAAAAGGAAACCCAACATCCAAGACAAAATCCACGAAGAAATGAAACCTCCTGCTTAGGGCACAAGCACTGGATTGACGCGTGCACCCTGCGGGAGGAAGGTGTTTCCTTCTATTTTGCCAATTTTTCGGCAAATTGGAAAGAAGAAAGCATGAGATAGGCTTTCGGTGAGCTAGGCGAGGTCTCGACCTTGTCGCTTCCGAAAAAACTGGACAGGAACGGACATCGCTTTGGCTTTGTCTGTTTCAAATCAATTGCTGACAGTGTTTGGAAAACAATCCTAAAACTGAATACGATTAGAAATGAAGACATTTCTTTGAAAGTGAATGTTGTCAGATATCAAAAGGGGACTAATCCGGCGAACAGGAAACTTGCGCAGCGCCCAGCAGTTACGGCGACAGGTGCAATAGCTCCGGAACCTATCAAGATTGTTACAGACCCTACACCAGAGGAAATGATGTGGCTTGAGTGGTGTTTGGTGGGAACAATCCGCGGAATTTCTCGCGATCAGATTATGCGTGAAATCCAAGGAAAACAAGACCTAACTCATATCAAGGTATCCATCCTTCAAGGTGCTCAGGTACTCATTCATACAAACTCTGAACTGAAGATGGAGGCTATTATGGCTGATGAGCAGAAAAGGCAGGAACTCAGGCTCACGGAGTTGAGAAAATGGTCGCCTACAACGGCAGCGCACCCAAATGATCGCTGGATGAGATTGTCAAGTCTTCCGGTGCACTGCTGGAACCACAGAATCTTCAGGGAGTTGATAGCACCAACAGGGCAACTGCTACAGGTCGAGGAAAGGCGTGGGAAATATCAGGATTATGACTCTGTCCGTCTATTGGTTCGGAAGCATAATCTGTCTCAGGGGGTACCTGACAGAGAACTGATAACTAAGGAAGGAACCTACCCTATTCAGGTGAGGGAAGAGCCCAAAACCTGGAATAGGCCACTAGAAAATCGAAGGTCAGAAGTAGAATGTGCTGCGGCATCCCTGGATGATGGGGAATGGCCGAGCTTGGGTAAACCGGCACCTGTATCTACACAGAACCCTTTGGGAAAGATGCAGCAGTCAGATAAAGGAAAATGTGTCTCTGTAGGGGAGTCATCTGAGGTAAGACATGATAGTACTGAGAAACATGTTCCAGAGGAGGCCCTAAGGTCAGCCAATCTCACTGAAATGGGAATTAGTGCTAAGTCTCCAGTTTTGGTTCAAGCTGAACAAGTAGCATTAGTCCCAGATGTCGTAGATATTTTGCACGAGCAGGCTTTGGAAGAGGTCTATGTGTCAGATAAAACTAATGAGGAAGGAACAGGACTGAACCCAGTTTTGGTGCGGGCTAAACAAGTTAGAGAAGATGCGCAGGTGTCGGTCAAACCGGCTGATGTGGAATCTGAGCTACATCAGCTCCCAGACTTTATCCTTTCTAAGCAAGTGCAATTGGTTGTGGTGGATCCTACTGATGATTGGTCACTCAATCAGGAAAATCTCCCCATTACACTTAGGCAGATAGGTTATATGACAGATCCTGCTCAAGAGAAGGTTCAGCCAAGTAATATTGCTACACATCTGGATGCAATAACGGTCAGATATAGTTAGAAGAGCAAGGGTAGAGCCCATCAGCCTAGCACTCGCATAAAAGAAAAGAAAGTTGGAACAATGTTGTCTGAACAACAGCAAAACAATATTGATCTATGGCATGTTCAACATATGGATAGGATAACAGACTGCGACTCTGGCAGATTCGGGAATCAAGAAGGAACAACAGAGGAATTGGAAAAGATGGTCTCGGAAGGAGAACTTATAGATAAAAACAGTCTTCTATCTCTGGGAAATTGTATGATTCAGAGCCAATAAACGGTACTAAAGGATACAAAGGATCACCCAAATCCCTACACAGATCGCTAGAGCATCCAACCCGCCCAAATTCTATAAAAACTAGCTGATTAGAAGTCAGCTAGTGGACCGTGAGCTAGGCTAACAGCCTAGTCTTATTCTATGGAAGAGGAAATATTTTACTGGAACAGCAGAGGCTTGAGGAAAGCAAAACTGTATCTGAAAAAGTGGGTGAGAAATCAGCCTATAGAAATTTGCCCTATTGCAGAACCATTCCAACCCCCAAGCAGACTTAGTTGGTTATCTCATTTACTAGGACTACCTCACACCTTCTCTAATGCTCGAAATCAGGGAAAGATTTGGGTTTTGTGGAGAAAGGAGGGAACTTTTCAGATTATGAGCAGTCATGAGCAAGTAGCCACTGGGAAGTGGAAACATGGGACAATGGAGATTATTGTAACCTTTGTTTACGCTAAGTGTTCTTCAGTTAGGAGAAGGGAGCTTTGGCAGTATTTAGAGGACACAAATCCTTCTGGAATACCATGGATTGTTATGGGAGATTTTAATGTGCTTAGATCAAACCAGGAAAGAAGGGGAGGAGCAAAACGGGCAGTCCTACCTATGCAGGAGTTCAACACAATCATTCATAGATGTGCCCTATTAGATCTGAAACTCAATGGCAGAGCACTTTCATGGTGCAATGGACATTCAGGGCTACAAAGGACTTGGGCGCGGCTGGAAGGGTGCTTGTGAATGCTGAATTTCTGCAATGGCAGCCAAGAAGCTACAATAAATTGCTTAGCCAGAAAAGATCAGATGATAGTCCACTGCTTTTGCAGCAGAATGAACAGAGGGAAACCAATGGAAACAAACAGTTTAAGTTCCTTGAGATGTGGACTACTTCTGCCACATTTGAAGAACTAGTTCGTGAAACCTGGAGCATTGCAATAGGACACACAGGCCTATTGGCATTGGAGCAGAAGTTGAAAAGAATGAGAATGGCTCTCAGAGTTTGGAACAAAGAAGTTTTTGGAAGGACAGAAGCCCACATAACTTCACTTGAATCAGAAATGGAGGATTTGGAAAAGGATCTACAATATCAGTTTTCTGAATTAGTTGAAGCTAGATAACAGGAGAAGCACACTGAACTTAGCATATGGGAAGGCAGAGAATTAAACACACTCGAGCAATTATCAAAGCTGACATGGATGAAAGATGGAGACAGAAATTCAGGCATTTTCCATGTGGTACTTAGAACAAAACAGAATAGGAACTGTATTTCTTATATGAAACTACCAGATGGGACAGTACTTGAAGGACAAAGAAAAATCCGTGAAGAAGCAGTCAAATACTTTGAAGGATTACTATCAAACCAGTAACTAAACAGACTTCCTGAAACTAGTGTACTTGACAACCTATTTGAGCATAAAATGTCCACTGAAGGCAACGGGATGATTCTGGAACTACCCATTGATTCAGAGGTTAAAAGTGCACTTTGGTCTATCCTTTGCACTAGCTTCCCTGGGCCTGATGGGTTTGGATCCAGCTTTTTCAAAAGAACATGGTCAATTACAGGCCATGACCTAACTGAGGTAGTCAGAGAATTTTTTTGTGGTGCCCCCTATCTCGGATGTTTGCTTCAAACACAATAGCACTAATAGCTAAGACTGATCACCCTGACTCGTTTGATAAGTTTAGACCTAACAGCCTAAGTACGGTGGTCTACAAGGTTATAGCAAAGGTATTAGTGACTAGGTTAAAGAAGCAAATGCCAAACCTTGTCAGAGAAGAGCAAGGGGCCTTTTTATCAGATCGCAGCATTTTTGAGAATATTACCTTAGCAACATAAATGGTGCATTCATTGCACAAAAAACAAAAGGGAGGTAATGTGAAGATTAAACTAGATATATCCAAAGCATTTGATAGGATTAACTGGCAGTTTTTGGAAGAGGTATTGAAAGTAAAAGGTTTCAGTGTGGCCTTAGTCCAGCTTATTATGCGATGCATAAGAAGCAGTGGTTCTCTGTGCAGCTCAATGGGATCTCACTAGGCTTCTTCCAGTCCAGTAAAGGATTGAGGCAGGGGATCCTCTTTCACTCTACCTCTTCATTTTGGTTTAAGATGTTCTCTCCCAGACATTGCACCAAGAATTCGGCAGAGGCAGCATTGCTAAGTATCATCACCCGATGCAGATCAAAATTCGAAGGAAAGAAGCAGAGTGCAGAGCAAATAAGGAGGGGAATCAGGAGTACCATCCATTCTTTGTCTACCCTAACAAAGCTTTCTTTAAAATTGCAGGGTACAGGATGACCACCTAAGAAGACAATTGAATATTCCCATCAAGATTAAACCTCAAGAAAGCTTAAAGATTGTTCAGTGGGAAAAGCCAAAGCCAGGATGGGTGAAGCTGAATTCTGATGGCAGTTACTGTGGAAATCCGGGTCTCACGGGTGGAGGAGGAATTATTAGGGATGAAAGAGGAGAATGTCTCGCAGCATTCTCCACACAATTAGATGAAGGCACTAATAACAGTGCCGAATTGAGAGCTGCCACTAAAGGATTGAAGATATACAAGTAGGGGTGGGCGTTCGGAAATCGGAATTTCCGATCCGAAATTGTTTTCAGAAATCGGAAATCGGTTTGGAAATTTGGAAATTCGGAATTTCCAAAAAAAATTCAGAAATTTAAATTCGGTTAAAAAAATTTGAATTTCCGAATAATAATAATAATAATAATAATATTGGGTAAAGGAATAATCAAAGATTCAGAGATATTGGATAAAGCAATAGAATTCAATTCATATGGCAACATCTTCTGGAGGATTTCCCTGGTGCAGAATCCTTATTCAGCCTATTTGATGATAACCCAATT
>JAOWBN010000010.1:77031-89480 GCA_028565015.1 Pinguicula moranensis | reverse complement strand
GTTATATCCAATAAAAACACATTTGGAGCTTCGAAACATAAGTTTATGAGAATTATATGGACGGAGTAGGGGATAACAGACAAACACAAAATCCCGAAATCGAGAATAATCTGGTATGGATCCAAATAATTTTTCAAACGGACTAGTATTGTTCAGAACTTGAGTAGGGAGCCGGTTAATGACAAATATAGTAGTGGAACAAGCCTCTACCCAACATTTTGTAGGAAGATGTGATTGAGCTAAGAATGTAGGCCCCATTTCCACGATATGGCGATGTTTTCTTTCGACAATTCCATTTTTTTTCAGGAGTATGAGGACATGACAAATGATGGAAAATGCCACATTTGTCCAGAAAAGATTTAAACTGATTAGAGCAAAATTCATCACCCCCATCGGTTTGAAATGATTTAATTTGTAAGGAGAATTGATTTTCAACCATAGCCCTAAATGTAACAAATGTTTGAAAGACATCTGATTTAGCTTTTAGAGGATGAAGCCAGGTAAATCGAGTGAAATCATCAACAAAAATGACATAGTATCGAAACACAGATAGAACAGATGTAGACCATACATTAGAATGAACAAGTTCTAATGGATGTGAGGTAATTCTAGTTGATGATTCAAATGGTAATTTCTTGCTTTTTCAAAATTGACATGGTTCACACACAGAATCAAACCTAAGAGTTCCAACATAAGGTAAATTTGAATGAGAAATAACAAGACGAACAATTTCAGGGAAAGCATGCCCAAGACGTGAATGGCAAGTGGAGAAAGTGTGTTTGGTACCAATCTGCCCGACAAGAGTAGTTTTGATAGCAGGTAGTGGTGAGCTCAAACGAATTGGATACATCCCTTGGCTACTTGGCCCCTTCAGTAGTGTTTGCCCCGTTTTGTTGTTCTTAACAAAGAAACCAGATTCGGTAAAGACAAAATAGCATTTGTTATCAACACAAAATTTATATGAGAGAGTAAATTGGCGGAAGCATTTGGACAGTGAAGAACACGGGATAATTGCAAGGGTCGTACAAAATGGTTAACATGCAAGGAGCCAGTGTTCATAATTTCCAAACCTGAACCGTTACCCACAGCTACCGAGTCAGATCTGGAGTAGGGTTGCTGCTGCACAATGGGAGCAATGCCATTAGTAATGTGTTCATTCGCGCCACTGTCAATAAACCATACACTATCATCAATATCAAGATTAGCTTGAGCAGCTACAGCAGCAAGACCAACAGGTGGATGGCGACCCTGAAAAGCAAAATTCATACGCGGGTAGCCGTCAAGAGCGGTATGAAAATATTTATCGCAAAGTTGGCATTTAATGGCCCCTGCTGGTGGCTCATTGGACTGTCTGTGAGGTGCTGCTGGTCTATAAGGTGCTGCTGGCCTATGTGCAGATGGATCTGTAGGCCCACTGGAGCCCATACTGCGTGGCCCAACTGCATGAAGTCCACGGCGCCGCTGAGAAGAAAACCTTTGGGCTGGCATTTAGTGGCCCAGAATGCCCACTACCAGATTGTCGTGAAGACCACCACGGTAGTCCACCTTCTGTCCGCGATTCTGACTGCGAACAGAGGAGTAGAATGTCGCAGGTTCAGACGCTGGAGAAGGCAACTTAGACGCATAAGACAGCAACGACTTCTCAAACACGGTGAGCGCCATAGGTTTCTCTTCTCGGAGGAGATTAATGCTTGCCATGAAAAGGTCAAACTGTGGATGTTATCCACCTGCAATGTGAGAGATTAAATCATCGTCTGAGACCTTCGTGCCATTCATACGAATTTCTGCAGCAATCTTCTTTGCATCATCAAGGTAATCATTGCCAGTGCGAGATCCCCGAGACAAAGTCTGTAATCTCCGTCTGAGATCGAACAAGTCTGTTCGACTTTTGCCAGCAAACGTTTCGGCCAAGAACAACCATACAGCCGATGATGTCTTCAGGTGAAAAACTAATTGAAGAATACGATCTGTGAGAGTAGAATTAATCCAACATAAACAATATTGATCTTTCTTAAACCAAGCCACACATTCGGGATTGGATTTGCGTGGAACAGTGTCCTTGTCTCCAGAATCAAGAAACTCAGGTGGACACTTCTCTGTACCATCAATAATTCCCATTAGATCGTGACTCCATAGGATGAGGTTAATCTGTGATGCCCATACAAGATAATTTGGGCTATCACATTTGGTAATAACGATTGGTGGTAAACTTGGCAAAGCAAATGAAGGACTGGCCATAAAAAATACAAAGAATCGACGAAGAACTGATAGGCACTTCGATAGAATAGGAATTGATTGGAACTGATACTAGATGAAGGGACTCGATCTGATCAGTCCTAAAACCTTAAAATCACGGATAGGGATCAAAATTGGCATTAGCCTAATCGCTTTGATACCTTGAACGAAGTAAAGAATATTTGAATGAAGATATTTGAATGATCCTAACCTTGTATCATTCAAGTATATATAATGTACATGTTATGTAACAGATTACAAAGGCGGGATATACTCAATATATTTGATTTGGTTTATAACTTTATGTAATAGATTACAAAGAAATCTCAATCCTAACTATACACGTCATTTGTGTTGACTAAGTGGGGTCCTCATCATGAGACTTGGTCTTATCTATGCTAACACTCATATGAAGGGCGGCCACCCCCACCTCTTACCCAATTTCTTATTTTCTTAATATAATTGTTTTACAAAAATTTCTTTACCCCATGAATCCTGGATCTACCCTAGACCCTGGTCATGTAAGTATAAATGCCGGATGGAGCCGGGGTGGTGCAAGGGTAACACCCCAATTGTTTTGTATCTTTATATGTATACGCAGACACACATAACCTCCTTTGAATTTATATAACTATTTTTGCTCCACGTTGATAAATTTGGTGTTTTTTTAACAGGTAAATGGAGGTTCAGACCAGATCCAACAGGAATTTGCGACGGAAGAAGCATACAAGCAGGCAGCAGCAGAAATAATTATGTGGGTGAATTCATAATTTAGCAAAAAATTGAAGAAGAATAAGAAGAAAAATAAACTCCCCGATAAGTATCATTAGAAATGAATTCCTTGAATGTGCAAATGTCAGCTGGGGTCTATTATTGATCAATTTTTACACTTAATCAACAATTTCGTATATAAAATGAAATGTAGTAATAATGAAAAAAAACCAAGCCACAATTTTTCATTATATAAAAAATATCAAATTTATCGTAAATTATTATTTAGTACCGGAAATCATCAGAAGCGAACAGACGGCCCACACGCGGATACATTATTTTTTCTAACGGGCTTGTAGTTTTTAACTTTGGTACATGAAAAATAACGGCCCAATAATCTTTACAGAACAATTATATGAATATTCACTGTATAATTATATGAATACACAAAGTTCCTTCTATAAATTTACTTAATAATAATATGATATTTAAAAGGTGCACCTCACTTACAAAAGTTGCTTTTTTATGGTTCAATTAAAATCTTTTATTCCTGCACAGTAGTGCAGCCAAAGTAAAGAAGAAGAAAAATCATGATTTACTTATTAATAAAGTCTTCCTTTACTCATCGAATTAAGTATTATTACACTTGAAAGTACCCTATAATATAATACTAAATTATGTTTTTTGTTTATAGGACTGTCTATTATGAAATATCTCAACTATAACTGTGATAAAAATGCAAAATACGCAATAAAAAGCACATCATAAAGTATATCAAAAGATCAAATAACACCTTTCCCCATCATTTTTTTTCTTGTTTGATGTCAACATATATGTGGAGCTAAGCAAATACAAGTTGGGCATCTTTGATCTGATCTACAGCGCCTATCGGCTATCATGAAATGGAAAGATCCAAAGCCCCATGCCAGATACCTTTCCATTCCATGGTCACAATCCATCAATGGTCCATTATCTATTTGGGTAGATTCCAAGTCCACATAAAACGAATAAGGTGGCACTGGCAGCTTAATATTATTACTCTAGCAAGTAAATTATCTAATAATTATTTAGTTTTCTTCCCTTCATAAAGGATAAAGCATCTAGCACGAACCTAGCTTGACATATCATGTTTCACATGGACTAAATTGTCCTTGTCATTATCTTCTATTGTTATCTTGACACTTATCACATGCTTTGTAAGTGCAGATTATCCTTAGTTTAATCATGCGCATGATCTTCATTAGTTCAGTCATTTTTTTAATGCAGCGCAATGCCAGATGCATACTCAACCCCTAGTTAAACAACTTTGTCCGATTTAAATCAGGGCTATGCACGTATGAATTTTGGGTTACATTCGTCTTTGTTTTGTGTATATGTGACTTCTGTTTTTGATTTCCTTGCTTGCATATGTTCTTAAAAATAAATAAATAATTAATTTGTCCTTTTCCCATGTCCCTATCCCCTTTGAACCATTGGCACTCAGAAAAGTTTTTCCTCTTTTCACCCTTTTCAAATTTCCATTTCCTATTCTATTCTTCCATTGCCGCATTATTATTCTGGTGGTTCGGTCAATGGTCAAAAGAAATCCGTTGAACCATCAATTTTCTCTGAGGAGGAATCTTGTTGGCCCTTCTCCATTGACATCGACCATCTATATTGTATTGGTCACCACACATAAAAAAACATCTTTGGAACACACACAGTCCCACTACCGAAATCATCAACAAACAAGGGGGAACACATGGGCAGCACAGATTCACAACCAACAAAAGATACAGAGATGATGGTTTGTGGGACTTATCTACATTCAGATAATGGACAAAACGACTATGGGTTGGTCTGCTACATAATTATGAATCACGTATAAGTTTTACTATAAGTTTTATTCAAAAAATTATTTGAAACTATTTTTAAGCCGTTCAACCTTTTTTCTTCAATATCCCAAACAGAGAGAGAGAGCAATGTCAATAAGGATGAGCTACCCCCAGAAAAATCATCTCCATACATTTAGATTTGTACCCGTAAAAATGAACTTTGCAGGTACAAATTACATACAAGTACGTACTCGAGTGGCCTTTATGTACTCTAATCTAATAATCTCTCTACTACATATAATATTTTTTCTTTTGACAGCTGGCAAAATATATAGATTTAGACTTAAGAAGAAACCATTTAAAAAAGAAGAAAGAAAAGGAAAATTCTCAAAACGGAACGACGTCGCTTCCAGCAAAATCATCCGAATTGGCAATGGTCTCATCGGGCCACGAGTTCCGGAGCAACTTCAGCAGCATTTGCGCCTTCCGTTTCGCTCGCTCGGTGCAGCCACTCTGTACGAGCAACAACAGCTGAGTCAGTACTCCGGCGGTCACCGCCTCGCTCTGAGCACGCTCCGCCTCGGAGCACAGCGAAAGGAGTGCTCCGGCGGCGTACTCGGTGGCGCGATCGGAGATCTTCAGGATAATTTTCACAAGTAGCGGAACGGTCAGCGCGTGGGATGCAAACGCCGCGCATCCGGTCGGGATCCGGCAGAGGAGCTCCACCGTCGCCAGCGCTCTCTCGGCGTCGCACTTCTCGAACTCTGCTAGACGGTTGATCAGCGACTCCACCACTCCCGCCGCCACCGCCAGGTGGCGGTGCTGCTTCACCAGACACAGAGCGAACATAGCTTTAATTCCGATCTTCAACGCCCTTGGATAAGCCAGAGGACAATTTAGAATCCCGACGATGCCGTCGAACACTCCGTCAGCACAGCTGATCTGCGCGCGGAGCTCCGGCGACCGTATCCCCGCCACAACGATCTCAATCACGGCAGCCGAGTTGACTCGGACGTCGATCGATGAATGGAACAGTAAATTCACCAAAAACTTGACCCGATCCGGATCCGTCGCCAAGAACAAGCACTCCGGTTCCGATAGCGGAAACATGGACAGAATAGCGAGCGATTCGAGATGCAACTCCGTTGGCTCCGAGCCAACATCAACGAACACGAGAGAGAGTAAAACCTGACGCGCATTATTAGCAGCAATGACGGCTCGGTTTTTCTCCGAGTCACGCGCCAATCCTCTCAGCCTTCTCAGCGCCGAAACTCTCAAGCTGACCGGTCCCGATTCAGAAGACGCTTGGTTCAGCAAATTCCGAACCAGAATCGGTTCTGCCGGTTGCTTTGGAGTTGGGATTCGCTCGACTCCGAACGAACGGTTCGCGACGCACCACTCCTGAATAAGACGCCGGAGAGTATGGTTCGGTATGAGGTTGAAATCCGCGAGGGGAACGCGGGTGACCGGACACGTGGTGTTACCGGTTGCCACCCATGACTCGATGCTAGAGCGGTCGTACGTTTGACCGGTACATACGGTCACGGGGTCACACATCAGTTCCAGCGAAATCGGGCAGCGAAAATGGTACGGGATCTGCACGCCGATATCTAGGGGCTCTAAACTCCCAGGCATGTTTTTTCGTTCTTCGCGATTTCTCCTTTTTCTCTCCTCTGTTGTGCTTATTTCTTGAGAAAAATAAATTTGGGGTAAAAAGAGTAAGGGGAAAACAAGCTGGAGTCGGAGACAGTACAACGAGGGACAAGAACTAGAGAAAGAGTAAACTGTATCAGAGACCACTGCGAAATTCTCTCACTTTGTTGGGCGAGAGATGGGTTATATACGAAATAGGAACAACGGGACATTTCCCTGCGTTTTTATTCTGACCGATTTGTACCATATTCATTCTTCTTAATATTTCATCCGCCACACGTGTGGTTCCATTAACCACAGATAGTAGTTGGAGTTCAACCATGGTTTTGGTTGATGGGGGTTGGATGGTCAAAGGGAATGAGAGTGGGGACCTGGGATGCCGGATGACTGTCATTCTCTCTCCCTCTCTCCCCCCACCCTACCCTACCACCCAACAGTCCACACACTTTCTATTCTTCAAAATCCAACGCTGCTTTACATCATCCTCGAATAAATTAGATGGCCCTTATACTAGCTGTCGTTTACTTTTGAGTTTTTTTCCTAATTTGGTGAGTCCTTTGGTTGTGTGCGCCCTGTTCCTTGTCTGCGTCTCTTCCATCTATGCCCGTTGTGGGTTTATTTAATTATTCTATAATAAAGTGGTTAGAACTTAGAAGGGAGTTTGACGAAAATTAACGTATTCTTTGTCATAGCATTCCTCATCTCTGCTCGTTAACAGTTAACTGAAGCACTTTGCGATCAAATTAGTTTTCCTTGGGTTTCATTAAGTAGTTTTCTTCTGCAAAATGCTCGTTGAGTTTAGTATTGCAGCTAGCTTGTAAAAGCGCAGGAAAAGATTGCTGGTCTGGTAGGGTAGTAATATTAATGCCACTCCCCTATCATGACTGAGCCGTTGATTCTTATGCTAGAACAGTTGAATCCGTCCTTTTCTCCATTTGACCACATCTCAGTTTGCAATAGATTAGATTAATTAGCAATTTTCAGTGCATTGGATGGTGATGGATAGAATCATATAATAAGTAAGAATTTTATTATATGCACCAAGTGCTGTTTCTACAAGATATGAATCAAATAATACTCCCACGTGGAGTGGTACCTAACGTGATTTTACACATGGTTTTGGTTCTCTGAGCCAGTCTTCAATCGTAACCGAACTGTTCATCTTCTCAAATGCCAAAATCCACCACCAGATTGACTGCTTCCTGCTGAAATATACTCCACTTCTGTGCAATCCAGATGCGCCACACGGATTTCCTTGTTTCTCGCCGGCTCGTACTTGTCTGCAAGCCCATATGTCTCATAAAAATGCAGCTCCGGTTCCTCATGTCCAACCCATTGAATTCCCATCCATCTGTAAAATTTCATCCAGATTTGAAGTGAAGAAGATCTGCCTCATCGGCTCCAAAGAAAGTACAATTGAGATCTTGAGGTTGTAGATGGACGCCGCGGATCAGCAGATTATCCATCGTAGGCAGACGATCGAGTATCATTCTCCACACAAGACAATTCACCTTTGTCGATACGCCGACGAGGGTTCTAATCTCCAGCTCCATCCATCAGTCCGAGAAGCGTCTAAATTCACTTTGCTGAGAAGAAGGCTCAGATCAACCAACTCTGGTTCCTCCCAGCTAAAAAGAAGCCGCCGCCATTCGAACCTCCACATAAGCCCCCCTGTCGTTCGTTCGCTCAATTCACACAGTCGCATCCTTTTGACTTGACACTAAAGAAATATGAGAATTTTTCTGCGAAACAGGTATTTCCTTGCCATCTCTACCTCTTATTTGCGCCATTACCAAGAGTCGGAGACATGTTCGAAAGGAAGCCTTGATTGAGTATGCCTTGGATTTAGCCGGATATTATTCTTCAATACTAGAAGAAATAGTTAGATTTTTCAAATAAAACTTGGAATAGAAAGAAAAAATTGCAGAAAACGTAAATAAGAGATCATGCAAGTCATGTGATTTATTGGATCCTTAAATTTTGATTAGTCTACATTGAGTTCCCATAAACCAAGTGCTCATTGCCGTTTATTATTCCTTTACCCACCAAAATCTCCAGAATATAGTACAAACAAGACACCTCCGAGAAAAAACTCTCACAAAACAAGCAAAAACACCTCCACTCCACAAATGGCAACCAAATGTAATCGAAAAACTGAGCAGAAGGAAAGAATAGCCTGAATTACAAGAAAATATAATGGAAACGGTTTCCAAAGAACAATCGGAGAAGTCGCCACAAAATCGGAGAGAGGAACCGAGTTTATGAGAGTGAAGAAGTTAAGTTAATCCACTTGACGTTGATGAAACTTAGAACTTTTATGCCCATGCATCAACATTAAATCTTGGTTGTTGAAAGTGATTAATCGAACGTCCAATATTTGCCTTCATAAGTTCGCATATCACCCATTGGATCAAATTCTGGTCTCTACTAGGTCAAACAAATTCTGGGCATTTAAAGCTTAAGGCAGATAAGGGACCCCTATTAATTAGATAGGCAACCGTGCTCAGCCTCTCTCCCCAAAAAGGTTTTTCAATCCCGAAGTAACAAGCAAGCATCCCACTTTATCAAGCAAAGTTTTTTTCATGCGTTCAGTTACCCCATTTTGCTGAGTTGTATACGCCTCACAGTTCTATGCCTAGTTATTCTACTTCAATTGCTATCGGTTGGATATGGATTGAGATCAAATGGTCGAGAACCTGGCAGAGAAGTCGAACAAACTTCCATTCACATTCATTAGATTAGAAATGCATATACGGTTGCGATCAAGTTCTAAGATTTAAGCGGGAACAAAAGAAAGCCGTTGGACTTTAATAACAATATGCGGTCTAGATTATAACATAAGAGGGCAGATCAAAACCCTAATAAAGGGTAACATGGTAACTTCACACATTTAGGGGCAACATAGGAATTTCACTTCCAACAGTAGGATTGCTCAATTTGCAAATAGCTTTCCACCATGCCGAATCTATAGGCTTGTATTCAATGGTCTCCCCTAGCCAGAGATCCCCTTCTTCGCAAGCCATACTTAGGTTTAGCAATTTGAACCCATAGGTTGTGAAGTTGCCACAACCATTTACTAATATTTTGATTTTTGTGAATTATAAGAAGATTGTATAGTTTACTAATTTTAAATTATCAAATTTTAAATTCGAATTTTTAATCACAAATTTCTAATTACCAATTTTTAAATACCATTTCTAATTGCCAATTTTTAATTACCATATTTATCTTGTGTACAAATTGACTTATTTATTAATTGCTCCTCATTTATTGCAGATTATAAGTCAAATAAATACCTTTTAGCTAAGCGTACAATCTTCTTCATTTTGAATTCTTGTGGAAGCAGCTCGGCGTCCACAGTTGGTTTTTGACTTACCATCGTCGTTGTGCACTAGTTCAAAAGGATATGTCTCAGTCTTTCACATGTTTTTAGTATCAACCGGATAAAAGTTAAAACTATGCCACATGGCCAGATTCTCAATTTGCGTGTAATCATAGGTAGGCATAACCATAAGCTTTGTCATCCTTATTTATGGAACGTCTGCAACAAATAATTAGTTATTTGTGTGAAAGAAAAGAACAGTATAATGGGAACAAAACATTACCTATATGGCATGCGAGCATGGTATTTTATAACGCAACCATTTACCGCAAAAATAATTCTTCAGGGCCAGATCAACCTTATGGCGTTCACTTGTTATTTTCGGTTTCTCACCAATCTCTACCATGGCCGTCAACTGATAGGAGTCATTAGGATTGCATGGCAGGTCATCACGTGGACGTGTGCATGCTTGTTTGCTTTGTCTCATGACAACATTGCCTCATTGTTCCACCCTCCTTGAAATTGGTCCAACATTATCGGACACTCGGTTCGCCATTTTAGAAACTACCTATTGACCCTTTTCTGTGAGAGCTCGACAATGAAGGTAATTGGAAGCCTTCGTTTTAGCATACTGTTCAAGGTCGCTGCACGGTTTGACGTATTGCATCCCAAGTGCCAACTGCAATCGTGTGACATAGCCCATTTTGTCCTATCCATATCTACTAACCGGTTGTACGCTTCAACCTTCTTGTCTTGAATACCTTCCAAGAGTCTTAGGAGCTCAACTCTATTTTGTTGGTACGCTGCCCTCTCAACCATTCGCTTCACCTCTGCATTTTTAAATTTTTGATTGAAGTTGAACATGATATGGTGAATGCAGTATCGGTGGACACCTCGTGTATTTTTTAAAGATTGAAGTAGAATATCTCACATGGGTTATGAACAAGAATATAAACTAACTTATAAGAGATTGTGGGCTTACAATCAATCACCTTGGTACTAAAGTTTTTATGAGAGTCACCCACATTCAATTATAAGTTGGCCCATATGCGCACTCGCATCCAGGGGCCCAAGCCCGAGCCCGAGCCCATTTATTGTTGGGCCGGGTCTACTAAATTTAACATGGTATCAGAGCTGATATGGCTTAACAGTCCAGTAAAGATCCAAAGGGCCTATGTGGCCCACAATTGCATAAGCACAACCATATGCAATGGAGTTCTGAGGTCAAAGTTTAGCCCAGCCATATGCAATGGAGTTCTGAGGACAAGTATTGGTTGTGAGGTACACATGCCTACAATATAAAAACAAGTCTCAACATGGCTTGCCTAGTTTGACTTGAGGGGGAGTGTTAGAATATCCCACACGGGTTATGAACAAGAATATAAACCAACTTATAAGAGATTTTGGGCTTACATTCAATCATCTTGGTACTAAAGTTTTTATGAGAGTAACCCACATTCAATTGTAAGTTGGCCCATATGCGCACTCGCACCCAGGGGCCCGAGCCTGTTTACTGTTGGGCTGGGTCCGTGCCCGTGCCCATTTACTGTTTGACCGGATCTACTAAATTTAACATGGTATCAGAGCTGATATGGCTTAACAGCCCAATAAAGATCCAAAGGGCCTATGTGACCCACAATTGCACAAGCTCAGCCATATACAATGGAGTTTTGAGGTCAAATTATGGCTCAGCCATATGCAATGGAGTTCTGAGGTCAAAGTGTTGATTGTGAGGTACACATGGCTACAATATAAAAAAACAAGTCTCAATGGGGCTTGCCTAGTTGGACTTGAGGGGGAGTGTTAGAATATATCACACGGGTTGTGTAAGGTAATATTGTCTAACTTATAAGAGATTGTGGGCTTACAATCAATTACCTTAGTACTTACCTTGGTACTAAGGTTTTTATGAGAGTAGCTCACATTCAATTGTAAGTTGGCCCATATGCGCACTCGCACTCAGGGGCCCGGACTTATTTACTGTTGGGCTGGGCCCGGACACACGAGTTGTGGAAGGTAATATTGTCTAACTTATAAGAGATTGTGGGCTTACAATCAATTACCTTAATACTTACCTTGTACTAAGGTTTTTATGAGAGTAGCTCACATTCAATTGTAAGTTGGCCCATATGCGCACTCGAACTCAGGGGCCCGAACTTATTTACAGTTGGGTTGGGCCCGGACACACGGGTTGTGGAAGGTAATATTGTCTAACTTATAAGATATTGTGGGCTTATAATCAATTACCTTAGTACTAAGATTTTTATGAGAGTAACTCATATTCAATTGTAAGTTGGCCCATATGCACACTCGCACTCAGGGGCCCGAACTTATTTACTATTGGGCTGGGTCCAGGCCCGGGCCCATTTAATATTGGGCCGTGTCTACTAAATTTAACAGAACCCACTCCCTAGCATTAGCACAAAAAGTGCCAGATTCACGCCATTTCTGTTCCTCCCTCTCGATATCGTCCACTCTGTCCCTTTTATAATTCTGATAAAACTCCCACAACCTCTCAATATCACAATTACGATCAATTTGACCTCCATCATTTTTGGCAAACTTTTGCTGCAAGAAACAGTTTATAATCAAAGCCAAGAGACTTACATCTTGAAAATAACCCATTGAAACAATGAAAGAAGTATCCATTTACAGAATCCTCATGGCTGAACAAAGTAGATGCGATATCACATCATCACCAAGAAAGAACAAAT
>JAOWBN010000010.1:63969-76931 GCA_028565015.1 Pinguicula moranensis | reverse complement strand
GCGTATGAAATAAGCTTCTCCTCAACAGATCCCCAACCGTAGGATCAATGCAGAAATGAACGGCTAAGATCATCACAATTTCACCCGTTGGATCTAAAAGATCCAACGGTTACAAGCAGCAACTTTATAATGGCAAATTCGTAATTTGCATAGTCACATTTCAAATAAGCGTATGAATATTTTGATGCTCACTCAACAGAATAATGTTCTACATGATTCATGCACCCCGACTGCAATACTTAGTCAATTTTGTCCTCTAAGGCAAGGCCAAAAAAGACAATCACGAGAAGAAGAACCTTCACCAATTGCTTCTCAAACCCATAAAATTTTAAAGTTGAAGTTGGAGATAAAAATTATATCGTGGAGAGCATAAGCAAACATACCAGATGAACACGCTTAATGACAACAATATTATTCCCATATGCTGCAAATGTGTAGTCACGATAAGAGGCTAAAGCTCAAATCTTCTTTGGCAGTTGTGGGCCTGCATTTCCATACAAAAGCATACCAACTCGACCAAATAAGAATCATTTTTAGATTTTAGACGTTCTTCCCAAATCCAAACATCTGAAAGCCTCGAATCTACCAACCCGCTCTCTCACCACACCACACCACACCACAATCAAAAGGATCACAAACAATTTTCGAGTGAACATACTTCATCACCCAAAACTGAAATATAAATGCGTGCATCTGAGACAGCTACTTCGAAGAAGCATAAGATTATCTCGTCGTTTACTTAAGAATTTCCCAGAACTATTCAAGCAGGTAGTACAAAGACATCAGAAAACAGTCGCTCAGATTAAAGCGAGAAGGCTTACCAACAAGGATAAGATTGAGCTTAGCACACTGCAAAATCAAAGAAAAATAAAAACAAATTTAAGTTCTGACAAGAAACAATGAAATTTCCCAAACAGAAAAGATGCAAGTATATCAAAACTACAAAGGATTGAGCTACGTTGTAAACTTGAAAAGCTTTGCCGAAGCTGACGGTAACTAATGTCTCAGTGCCGAGCCGTTGCACCGAGAAGGGGACGCTTGCTGTAATGTATCCAATTGCCATTCTATCAAGCTTCCTCCTTCTCTAACCCCTGGCAGAACGGCGGTGGTCGGAGGCAGACAGCGGCGTCAAATGAGTTTTGGGGTTTTACAAGAAACGGCGTCCTCTACTCTACTCGTGACTCGTGAGCGCGGCGCAGCATATTGAACTAATTATTCTGAAAAAATAAGGAAACATTAAGAGGGTATCATAGTCAATTGACTACTCCGTGTCTTCGTCATCCGTATAAAATTCTTAGTCCATCCAGATTGGACAACCCAAACCCTATTCTTACCGGAGTCGGCCATGGGAATCCTTTCTTGGTTCAGCACAAGCAACAAAAATGGAGGTAAAGGCGAAGAATCCCAACTCTCCAAGCCCGGCCCGAAGTTCGATCTCCCCGATGTTCCAGGCATGAACGGGGCGGTGGAGGTTCGGAGACCCGAGATCCCGGCGGCGGAAATTTCTGTTTTCGAGTTCGGTTCGGTGGCATCCTCTGCTGACAAGGTGACTTTGGCCGGTTACTGTCCCGTTTCCGAGGAGATTGAGCCCTGCCGGTGGGAGATTCTCCCGGCGAGTGGCTCCGATGCGCCGCAGTTTCGGGTTGTGTTCTAACTTTGTATTTTAGTTACCTTCCCTTCTGAGTTTTTCTTGCAAACTTCATCGAATATGTGTGGTGTAGTTGTTGGTATGGTGTAATGGCGGTTTTTGAGGATGGATGGATGGATGAATGATTTCCAAAGCTTTTATTTATCTACATAACAACTACGCTACGACAAGTTGTTTGTTAAAGATCATACAAGTACAAGAAATAATGCCAAACAATCAACTACATTAGCACCAACTACAAGACTAGAGCAAATCTTGATGGAGGATGTCCATATGAAACAACAAAGAATCACAGTTTCCAGAGCTCATATGACTTTTCTGTACCCTCCAAAAGCCCAAATCTGCAAGCATTTAAAGATTACAATCTGTTCAGTGGTTTTATATCCCAATTAAACAAGGCAGGCAGGTAACAGGTTGGATTGGATTAACAATGTAATCTGCTAATCTCGTGGTTCTTTTGCATGCATTCACCAGTGTAACACAGAAAAGACCTACAAAGTTAGAATACTGACCTTAAGGTTAGTGTCCCAACTTCCTGTACACAAGGCACTTCCATCTGCTGAAAGCCCAAGACAGCTGATCCGACCATCGTGAGAATTTTGAAGAGATCCCAAGTTCAAAACAACCTATTAACACGAAAGAGACAGTTCAATTCAATAAAAGCTGAACTTGCTGCGACAGCGATAGTGTTAGGTTAGGATATAACATAATATACCTGTGCCAGCAGAGTGTCCCAGACATAGCAATCTCCATTTGTGTATGCAGCAAAGAGGAGCCGGCCAGATATCGAAAATGCAATTGAAGTCAGATGAGGGACTTCATTGTCATTATGTGGATGGTTGTACACTTGTAGCTGGTGACCAGTTCTGATGTCAAATAGTCTACATGTTCCATCATCGGAACCTGTTCCAAATCTGTTCCCGTCGGGGAAAAACTTGACAGTATTAACATCCCCCTCGTGGCCATGAAAGGTACGAACAGCTCGACTAGCAACTCGAGTATCCCAGAGACGGGTAGTTGAATCAGAAGAACCAGAGACAAACATTCTGGAATTGGATCCATTAATCGAGACACTGAACGTCAAAGAGCATTGTGAAATTCGTTAGTAAGAGTCTTGATGAAAAGCTATATCGAAGACCAGGCCAAATTTTCAACCACGTAAGGAATACATCAAGCATACCTTAGAACATCTGAAGCATGTCCCGACTGAAACTCCCCTCCAAACACAGAGGTTCTCAGTCCGGTAGTTATGTCCCACAAAACACATGTTTGGTCACCAGAAGCAGTTATCAGATGAGTATCTTCATCAGGAACATACTGGCACGATGATACATAACCCTTATGCCCGCTAAGCATTCTGGACACAGGCAGATTCCCATCCTTGTCAGTTTGAGAGTTCAAATTAAAGATAGAGCACATACTGTCTAGGCCACCACAGGCGACCGATTGACCGCTAGGAGAGAAGGCACAGGTCATGACCCACGAACAAGGTAACTTAATTTCATGAGTCTTCTGGCTAGTGAGAGTGTTCCATACTATTAATCTGCCATCTTGAGATGCACTAACTATGCGATTCCTTTCAGGAGTCCAATCCAGTGAATACACCTAAGATTCATTTTGATTTACATGCCAAAAGGATTCAAGAAACTGGAAGAAAAAAAAATTGACAAGAATATATCTTTGAACTCATGAAGATGATTTCACTGTGATGTTGATTACCAGATGCAAGCACCATGAAAGATACCCATGCAACAGAAACACGATATACTTTCATAAAGAGTTGAAATGGCTCATTTGATCAATGTCTGTGTTCGTAGTAAGGGAAATGGATAGTTTCACCATAGTAAATTTCTTTAATAAGAAGTGAAACACAACAAAACAACATTTGAAACATCGAAGGCATCAAAAAATGTACATAGATAACAAAATTAACCTCGACCAACATCCAAAAAATCAATCAGTATTCAACCTTGCCCGTGTGCCCCTGCAATGTCCTGCAACAGACCAGATCAGTAGGGCCGAAGGTCACAGGAGTCTTCCCCTGCGAACGCGCGTGCCCAGCAACTAAAGCAAAAAGGTAAATAAAACTGAGTTAATCAACTATACATTATTCGTTCCAATTTCCAAAAGAAAGAGATCTAAGAGGAAGACCCCAAGTTCGAAATTCAGCTCCTCATGGATTCGCAACATTACACTTGATAAAAACGAAAAATGATAAAGATTCGAACCATCAGTGTCCAAAAGAAGAAGGCGCCTGTGCTTCAATCTCTCTCTCAGTGCATAAACGGTTTCCGTGGCAGCTATGTGCCGTTCTCTCAGCTCAGCAACAGACGACATCGTTTGGTTTTGCACCAAAAACAAATCGAGGAAACTGAAGAATCAGCAGCACAGCTTCATTTCAACCCCAGAATAATCCAAATCGCTTGCCGAATTCAACCTGAAATCATCTAATAATCTGACCAATTGCTCATAATGTCGAACAAGATTCTGATTCTGAGATTGCGTTGTTAGGTAGGTGAATTTAGGGGTGGACTACGGGGACTTTGGATGAGAGTGGGATCACTTTTTCCGGTATAACACCCTGGCCCACTACTGCTGACGTGTTTCAACAATTAGTTACTGAGTGTGAGTGGAAGGAAAAGTACAGCTCTCCAAGCTAGAGTCCGTCTTGGCCCATTTCGGCCTGTGGGTAAAAAATGGGTCAACGGGTCGTCCCGTCCATTTTTTTACGAGTGACGGCAGGCCTTACGTGAAAAATAGTCGGGCTGGGTCGGGCTATTTTTCAGAAATGAGTGGGCCGGACTCAAGCCACTCATTTTATTATTTAAAAATAATAAAATAATAATAAAAATATTAAAAACATAATATATATATAAATATATATTTAAAAATTAAAAAAAAATACAAAACAGGCGGGCCGTGCGGGCTACTATTTGGGTCCGGCCTGTTTTTGTAAACATGCGGGTGGGTCAGCCCGTTTTGTAAACACACGGACCGGGCTGGGATTTTCAGCCTATGCCCATCCGTTTGCCGACCAATACTCCAAACTCTGTTATTTATATTAAATAATATTTTTATTTGGTTTTTTTATAGGTAAATGCTTGTATTAAAATAAATCAAATATGTACAATGATAGTCTCAGTGCCACATTCCTATATTTGACTATCATTTCTCTGAGTTTACACGTGACTGAATAGCAGTTCTATGTTGTTCTTAAACTTGTCTGGTGTTCCGAAATCAGAACTTGCACCAGAGTTGTGGCTCGCGTAGCCAGTCACTTAAGGATGTGCCTGCAATGTTTTGTTTGTGTGCTGATAACCAAGACCACACATGAACTTTGATCCACTCAATTCCTAGTGTTGCATCCAAATCTGCATCGAACCGAATGGATTTTCGTTCAATCCATTTCCACCAGAATGTCGTCTGCCATATTGCCTTCCAAATCTACGTGCCTTCTTTCGCCTGTATTAGATGATTTTCCAGATGTTTCGTTGCATCCTCTTGTTCAACATATTGTAGGTGTAGCCCTTCATAAACCTCTGTCCAAAGTTCCTTCGCGCTTTGGCATTTGAAGAACATGTGCTTTGCTGTTTCTTGATGGCGCCCACATATGATGCAGCGTTGTGCCCCTTCTTCGATTATGATTCCACGAGTAAGGAGATTCTCAACCGTAGGGAGTCGGCCGTGTAGGAGTCTCCATACAAACATTTGTATCCTTTTTGAAAAAAATTTGCACCATGCTTGTGCAGGTTTAATTTCGTTAGCTGTCAGCTGAGAGGCTTCCATCTGCAAGGTTTTGTATCCTGAAGCCACTGTGTATTGATGTGTTGTTTCCCCCTCCCAGATCCAGATATCTCTTTCTCCCTGCAACATATTAAAATTAGTTAGTACCCGTTTAAGATTTTCTAAGGAAATTACCTCATGATGTCGTAAAGGCCTTCAGAATTTCATATTCCCTGTTGAAGATATCATTTCATAAACTGTGTTGCTTTGCTTTATGCTCAATTTATACAGACGTTCATAACGCAGGGCTAAACACCCCTCTCCTTCCCAGTTATATCTCCAAAATATGGTCTGATCTCCCATTCCTCTCTTCAATTTCAGCTTATTGTTGAACCAAGGTTCAGTTGCAATTTTCCAAATATCTTGCCAGTAAGATAATATGTGACCTGGAATTGTAATCAGATTCCATTCGCTAAGGTGATCTGCTTCCTTGTAATACTTGGACCTTATAATTCTGCTCCATAAGCTTTCTTGATCTGTTCGTAATCTACATAACCACTTTGCTAGTAAGGCAACATTCATGATCCCTGTTTCTTTCACACCTAGGCCACCCTCTGTTGCTATTTTGCAAATCGTTTTCCATTTTAGCAAGTGAAAAGGTCTGTGACTATCTGCTCTTTTCTTCCGCAAGAAGTTGCTAAGTATCTTATCAATACTTTTTATCACTTGTTTTGGAGCTTTATAGAGTGAAAGATAATACACCGGGAGAGATGAGAGAACAGATTTGATAAGAGTAGTACGTCCCGCCATGGATAGGTATTTGTAATCCCACTTGCCAACTCTTTTTTGTATCACCTCCATGACTGTTTTCCACATTTGGAGGCGTCTTGGATTATCCCCTATGGGAAGTCCCATGTAAGTGCACAGCAAGGTTTCAGCTCTACAATTCAGCTTCAGTGCAAATCTGTGAACCTTCTCTGTTTTGATATTGATACCATATACCTTACGATTATTGAAGTTGATGGAAAGTCTAGATGTGAGTTCAAATATGCGGAGAATGGCTTTTATTGTGAACAAGTTTTCTTTACTTCCCTCCGCAAACAGCAGCGTGTCGTCGGCATACTGAAGGTGGGATAATAAGACATCTCCCACCTTAATTACTTTGATTTTTTCCATTGCTACAGCTCTGTTTATCAACAAATTAAGTCGCTCTGCAACTATAATGAAGAGAAGAAGTGAGAGGGAGTCTCCTTGCCTCAATCATTTCTGCATTTTGAACTCGTCATAACTACTTCCGTTGATTAAAGTAGCTGCATATGGGGATGATATACACTTAAAAATTCAGTCTCTCCATATTTGGCAGAAGCCTAATTTCCTCATCATCGCCATCAGAAAGTTCCAATCTACGGTATCAAATGCTTTTGCAAAATCTACCTTAAACATCACAGCTAGCTTCTTTGATCTTTTCATAGAGTGTATGGTTTCATTTGCCATTAATACGCCATCCAAGATCTGTCTTCCATGTATGTATGTTGTTTGATTTTGTGCAATCAGCTTGTGTATTACTACTTTCATTATGTTAGCCAAAAGTTTGGCTAACACCTTGCACCCGCAGCCTATTAGTGATAGAGGCCTGTAATGTTTGAACAAAAGCGGACTTGTAATCTTGGGAATCAGGTTAATGAAGGTGGAGGTAAGTCCTTTGGCCAGTTTGCTAGTTCTATAAAATTCTTGTATAAATTCAATGAATTCCTTTTTGAGCGCATCCCAGTTACTTTGAATGAAATAGAAATTGTATCCGTATGGCCCCGAGCTTTTAGATGGTGAGCAGCTCCAAACCCTAGCCTTGATTTCTTCCTCACTGAATGGTGAAATAAGTAGGTTGTTTTTTGCTGTAGATAAGCATGAGTTTGCTGGTATATCAAGTGAAGGGTGCCTCCATGATTCAGCAGTGTATTGTTTGGCAAAGTGTTGCCTAACACCTTCTTTAACTTCCTTCACATCATCAATCCAAACTCCATCTAGGTGCAACCCACGCAGAGTATTTCTTTTGTAATAACCTTTTAATCTTGCTTGGAAGAACTTGGTGTTGTTATCTCCTTCTCTTATCTACTGGTTTCTTGACTTTTGCCAAAGTAGAGTCTCTTGAGTTCTTAAAACCTGTTGGAGGCAAGAGGTTCATCCATGTGTCTTTCCTTAATAACTTTTCTCCCTCCGTAGGTTCTCTTGATTCTACCAGCTGATCCAAGTGGCTAAGTTTATGCCTAAGTTCTGTAGTCCGATCATCAATCTTGCCGAAGATTTCTTTATTCCAGCCGCTCAGTTTTTGCCTTAGTGATTTCAATTTCTCAAAGAGAACATGTCCACTATATCCATGTACCTGTATTCCAGACCAGACAGATTGTATAAACTAAGCAAATCCTTGGACTTCATTCCAGTTGTTTAAGGTTGTGAACACCTTAGGCCCCCAATTTACTTGCTCTGTCATTGGGAGGATTGACATGTGATCGGATAGTGTTCTGCCAAGGCCAATCTGATAGAGTCCAAACCATTGCGTCATCCAGCTTTCTGATAAAAGAAAACGATCGAGTCTACTACAGCAGTCTCCTCCTCTAGTGATACATGTGTATCTAACTTTTTGAAGTGGAAGATCCACTAGTGCAGTTGCTGAGATGAATCTGTTGAAGTCATCCATCTCTGCAATTGGTATTTCAGCCCTACTCCTCCGTTCCTCCGAGTTTTTGATTGCATTAAAGTCCCCAGCCACACACCATCTTGCGGTAGGATCACTGTTGATCAGTTCTTCCAATCTGCACCATAATCTTCTTTTTAATCTGACCACACATGGAGCATAAAATGTTTAGAATCTTTACTGGAGTGGCCTCCTCTCCCCAACAACCTTCAATTCCTAAAATGCCTTCATCATACCAAGAATTAATTAGTTGAAATTCTGACCATTGCCAAATGCAGATCAGTCCACCCGCAGATACTGTCACCTCACGATGTCTCCAATCAAATTCATCACTGGGCCACAATTTACTACATATTGTTCTGGTGATTGTTCGCAGCTTTGTTTCTTGTACCATTATAAGGTCAACTCTATTTTTCTGGATGATTCTTCTCAGCTCTGCTTTTTTACTAGTTGTATCGAGTCCTCTTGAATTGTATGATAAGATGCGCATTGCTATTGAAGATCTATGTTGTCTCTGGTACTGCCTTGTGGCTGGTTAGATATCTTCAACCTATCTCTGGCGCCTAGTTCATCGATTCTACGACACAGATCTTCTCGGGAAGTATTAGGAGAAACTCCTAGCGACAAGGCCAGTTCAATAATGGCTTCAGCTTCCGTTATGTTCGAAGATTTTGCTCTGGCCTCTGCTCAATCTGCTCAGCTGGATATGTTTGTCTTCCTTCCCCCATTTGTATGATCATCCGGTCGCGTCTCTTCTGGCATCGTATTGTTTATTTTCACAGTTGCCAATGAGTCTGGAGATAGTGGAATAAGAGGCATAACATCAAAAGGGTCTGATGTTTGTGAGTCTAGGTATTGCAGTGCGTCATCTGTAACTGTTTTATGAGGAAGTGTCGCGTTAGCCGTTAACGCTTATTCCGCTGGATGCAAAATCTGGTTGAGCCCTATTTTTGTGCTAACTTAATAATAGGGCCGTTACTTTTCCAATATGGACTGGCTTGGTGGGCTTTCCATAAAGTCTGTATAGCATATGGGAGGTTGGTGTGCTCCTGTAAAGTCTGTCTGAACTTGGACTTTATTTTTGATCTTACATGTATTTTTTTTGGTGGCCTGCTGCGGTGAACCTTTGAACCAAAGTTTCATTTTCTCCCTGACTCCTTGGGATTTCTTCGATACCAGCATTCTTTAACGATGGACTGGCAAGCTGTCAATTTTTGGCGTGTCACATGATTCCAGACTGCTCATGTCAGAGTCTGTCTCTTTCAACGGCTCTACGACTCTCAATGGCTCAAAGTCAAGCTGTCGGCGTTTGACTATCCGACGTTTCGATCGGTTCACCGGCGAATTATGCGTCTGATCTGACCTTTGGTTGACTTTTTTCCGGTGAGGGTTGTGTCTGATTTTTAGCATTAGCAGCCTCTATCTCTGGGATTTGGGTTGTCAATTGCTCTCTTTGCAGAGTTGGCCATTCTGTTGTGCGCATTTGCCTTGTTCGTGGCATTTGTTTCCAAACATTGCCGGTTGTTCGGTGTGTCCCGATGCCCTCATCTATTTCCTCCTTTACTTGTACACAAGATTTTCCATCATTTGTTACTATCTCAATGGTCTGCTGGATTATCTCTGGGTTGGTTGTGAGGACTTGAATGCGGGCATATTGCATCTTGGCATGTGAGATCGTACGGTCATCTATATGTTGAAGCGAGCCTATGCAGGATGCAACTTCCGTGAAAAATTCACTGTACCAACAGTGTAATGGTGTCCCACGAATCTGTAGCCAAGTTGAACGGGCGATTTTCCCGTTGATCATGTACCACGGCCGTAGTGAATGGATGTATCGAAGTGTCTTTGTCTTGGTGTCCATATTCAACCTGTGCTGGTCCTCAATGGAGGCTAACTTGACTTTAGACTTGCCAGATTTAGTACCGAGCCTGGAATTCCTAGTAAGGCATCTCTACTACCATTCGGATGCTTCGGGGTTTGGGTTGAATTGCACTTGCTGTGTTTGGATGACTGGTGTATGGTTGTTGGTGGAGACGATGTGTGGTGCTGTCTCCATTGCTGAAGGTTTTTGATTTTCCACATTCCCAGATCTAGCCTGGTTGATTTTGAGTTGGTATGAACCTACTCAGATGTTGTTAAGCTTTTCCAACATATAAGGCCCAACCGAACGTTTTGTGAAACGTACGAATCCAAATCGTAAGCCTGTTGCAGCCACCTATTTTGGTATATGGATATCGCTTACTTGTCTGTAGCCGGAGAATAGTTCATACATGTCCGCTTTCTGCTATGCCGGTGGAAAATTAGTCACATAAAAGGATGCAGAGTTGTCGCAAACCTTCCGGAGGTGGTATGAAAGTGGCTTTCGATTTTCTTCCCTGGTGCCTTTGTCTTTGTTTGTACTTTTCACTTGTTGCCACTCCGCATCATCCTCCAATGGCTGAATGTCAGTGATGGCATCCGGAGGATTTGAGCTTGACGGGATTACGAAGTGTGGGGGAAGATGAGGATGCTTTGTTTGTAGAGAGAAGTTTGAGCAAAAATCTAGAAAGAGAAGTCATTTCAAACAAGTTACAATTTAAAACAAAGTTATCTTAATATTTTTATTTGGTTAATCAAGATTTTTATAACTTTGTCCTTTGGGATAAATTTTGAAATTTATTAAACTTCATTTATGATAATACATGATTTCTATTGACATGATAATACAAAGACATGTTGACAACCATAGCTATTAAATTTTTATATAGAAGAACAAGGTTAGCATCACATATTTGCATTTTTGGAATTTATTAAAACTTGTGTATGAAATTAAATAAAAGACTAATTTTTAGAGGTAGGCATATGGCCCGGCCCGCCCGCGAAAAATGGGCCAACGGCCCGTCCCGCCCATTTTAAAAATGGGCGGCGGCGGGCTTTTCGTGAAAAATGGGCGGGCCCGGCCCGGCCGTTTTTCAAAACGGGCCGGTGCGGGCTTGATTTTGAAAAAATGGGCGGGCCTGGCCCGCCTGTTTTACTATTTAAAAATTAAAAAAATCAAAAAAATATTTAAAAAATATTTTAAAAAATTAAAAACATATAAAAAAAATACAAAAACGGGTGGGGCGGGCGGACTAATATTCTTAAACGGGCAGGCGGGCCAGGCCCGTTTTTCCGAAACAGACGGGCCGGGCTGGAATTTCCAGCCCGTTTACCCGGCCCGCCCGGATGCCGACCTCTACTAATTTTGTTGGTTAAGCAAATAAAAAACTAACTTAAAAAAGGGTTGCCATCGATAATCAAATCTCTAGTATATAAATTAATCAATTAATTATTTATTTATGGATACACCATGAAAGCTGTACAAAACTACTTAAGGGAATTATTCTGGCTTTCTACTGTTCGTGTTACATCAGAGCAATTGATCTCCTTGAGTTATTTAGCCTCTGAAAAATCCCGTAGTCAGACTGTCTTCATGTATTTCCACCAGGGTAGACGCAAGAATTATAGCCTGAGAAAACAGGGAAAACCATAGAGTCCCAATAGCAATATCACATGATAAAACCATGTACAGAAGATTTGCTAGTAGATTTGTACATATTTTGGCAGATTTGTTAGTAGATTGATTATACACGGATTTATGAATGGAATATGAGACATAATCCTCTAGCCTAGTTTTCCAGGTTTTCGAAAGATCCAAACCCGTCCAATCTGGAAATCCTAGTAACAAAAGTATGATCTGTGCATAGATAGCCATGAAAATGGAAATTGAAGAGCTTACTAGGATTGTCGCTGGTGATGGTTGCGGTCTGCAAGAAGTCGCAGTTCCAGGGATTCCTGCCAGTAGATTGATATAAGAGATTCATAGCATAAGCAGCGTGTGATACAACAGTAGCTGGTTCAAAACAGACGCCACCAGGCTGTATTGGACTACAATCTATCCCCTGGCCGCAAGCATAATCAAGATTTGACTGCAATTGAGCATCAGGTATGCTGGGTCGGGGAATACACCAACCTGCTGCTGTCGTTGGCACTGGATTCACCACCGGTGTAGCCGGAGTGGTTGGCGCGGTGGGAGGAGTCACCTGTGCTGGTGGAGATATGGGAATTGAAGGAGTTGGATTCTCAGTGTTAGTTGGTGCAGGAGCCAAGGGTGTTGTTGGAGCTGGAGATGTTGGAGTTGGTGAAGGAGTCTAGGAAAATCCAATCAAGAAACACAATTTAGAACTTTTCGAACAAGATAACAGTTCAAGAACATGCTGTGTTATAAAAGGTAATCAGATACTATCTGAATTCGAGATTTTATCATACCAGTGTGCCCCTTGAAAGACCAGCATCGTAAGTCATGGTAAGGTCAGGCTTAAAGAGACCGAAAGATCGCTCTGACAATGGTCCAGGCTTCAAATCCTCATCATAGAGCGCAAAGAGATAGGTGTCCACAGATTTTCCAGACATGAGTGGCGTGCCAACCATGGATCTGAGATGGTTTATCAGGTTCTCATTGTATGCTTTTGCATTGTCCAAACTAGTACCCTTTTCCGTAGGATCTCCTCTATAAGGCCAACCAGTTTCGGCAACAACAATCTCGACGTCGCTAAATCCCATAGCTTTTAGAGCAGAGTGCACAGCATCAACCTACGAGCAAAAGATCGCGAGACTGTTAACTATCAGCTACCAAATGGGGATACAGCATAGCTTGAAGATGCTAATAGAGGCGCGCGTTTAGGCAGAACAAGGAAAAGATGCTTATAAGCTCCATATAAGGTGTGTAAGCAAGTAACTTACCTGTGCATCGAACATGTTCATATATTTAATACCGCTTCCAGCATCTACCCTTCCAGCATTCGGTTGGAACAAACAAAATGCCAGTGTTTCAGGCCTGGGATCACTCTGATATGCAAAGAAAGGGTATGGATTTATCAT
>JAOWBN010000010.1:0-31699 GCA_028565015.1 Pinguicula moranensis | reverse complement strand
TCCCAAGAATGGATGAAATAGGCTGCATGAAATGTTTAAACATTAGGAGCTTGAATGCAATGTTGCATGCTCTCAATGCAAGACAGAACAGATTGATCTGTCATTTGACAAATGATGCGTTTGAACTAGGATTCTAACTAAGAAGGCCAGAGAAATGGTTTATTTGATCCGTTTCAAAGGAAATGTGAGCAGCAAATGTCTGCCAAAGCCCATTAACTCAAGACAAAATAGTTATCCTAGGAGATTTTTTGGCACTGTCCTAAATGTAAATGCCAAGGAATGTAAACTTCATTATAAAATTTTCCAACACTAAGTTATGGGTCCAACCAGAACATGAAAATCTCCTATAAACCTTATGAAGCTTTCATGGAGGAAATGTAAAAGCAACCATCTTTAGACTGCTAACATAATGCAGCTTACATTTATCATTTGACGAAAACCTCCAGATACCAGGTAAACATCCTTGCTCTTCTCCTTCAACTTCTTCACTAATGCATCAATTCCAGGAGAAAGTCTAGGGAATGGAAAACCAATAAGGAAATCATACACTGGGTATGACGTAAATATCATGCAAACACAAAGAGGGACTTCTTGCATGATATATAAGTGCACAGCTGTATAATCATGTGTTTCTTTAAGCATTCTGCTTTTAATAAAAGATTGAAAGCAAGTCGAGAAAGTACAGTATTCATTAGGCTCAGCTCACAAGAAAATAAGCAATTTCTAAAGTTTGTTTAGATTATAAATTCACCTACTTCAATCAGAGAGTCTTCCTATACTAGCAGTTTTATATGTAGGTAGCTCAAGTATTTGATCTCCAATATTAATGCTAGAGCACAAACCTATCATGTGGTGTAAAAATTAGCCCTTCTCTGTTATTGTTTATAAGTGCATTTTCTTAATCTCTAGTAAAAATCCATGATTCCCATTTCCAGTTGTATAACTCTGAGTTTTAGTAGGAGCTGTAAGACCTTGTTCTAAACTTCATAGTCCAGCAATTCCTGACTTCCTTTCGCAAATCAAGACATTTTCCTCTCAAGTCTCAGATTACCATCAATGTCCTACCAACAACCTTGAACGATTTTTGTCTTCCGGCCAATCTTAAAGTCATCTATATATCTAAAACATATACTAGACCAAAAGCTAGCATTAGAAAGATGCATCGTCTTAGTGACTACAAGTTTCATCATGTTTGATTTTTCTCCTAAAGAGAAAGCTTGGAAACCAGATAGCTCCAAATCCATAATATTTTGCATAGTGTTTCAGAAACACCTTTTATATCTTCTTCTAACTATTTGTGCTATATTGCATAGCTTCTTCCCAGAAATTTCTTAGCTCCTTAAGCGTTCACAGATTACATCCTAATTCCTAAATTGACTGTGGTAGTAAGGATGTTTCAAGTCCCTTGTGGTTCAGGTTCAGACCTCCAGTATTCTCCGATAAAAAATAAATCTTAAATTGAATGTAGAAAAGAATAGCATTTTAAAAGCTGCTGTAACCCTTTAAATATTGTCATCAAGCACCATAAAAGTAAAAACTACGAAGCAACAATTTGTACCTTGGAGGTCGTTTGTCCAGAAACTCCTGCAACTGAGCTAGTGATGGGTTGAAGAGAGACAATCTGGCAGCCAAGGCTTGCTCAAAAGGAACAGAACCACTCATTGCCCTGTCCGAGCCAACAGTAAAATAAATGTAAATTCCATTGATCATGTAAGTTGACACCAAAGATATGCTAACAGAAAAAGAGAATGACAATTGCAACAAAGGAAACAACATCAGACCTGGCAGTCCATTCTGCAACAGCTTCACCTGCGCCACAAAAATCTGCCAGCTCATCAATCCCCTCATCTGTGCATACTGTGCTATCCACATCGAAGCATACAGCATCAGCATTTCTCCACACCTCAAGGACCTCTTACAAATTAAAGAAGCACCAATTAGCAATACCACTAAAATAGGTCTTCATAGAACTTATGACTAGAGTAGCAAATTCTCTGGTATCATTCAAATCCTAATGCTATACAATGCACTTATTCTGAGAACTATTGAATGTGAAGTGGTACCTTGGTTAGGTAATGTGTTATCAAAGCGCCCCACCACAGAAGCCTCCAATGGTTGAACAGAAGCAATCACAGAGTTAAATGGTTTATGGCTTTTCATTACCCCAGTTGGCTTAAGCAATACTCTATCTACTAATGTCGAAGCAAATGCAGGAGAAATGGGAGATCGCCTTAACCTATTATAGGAATAGTGAACAGGGCCCAATTGGATCCGCGCGCTCATCAAGCTCTCCATCAAAAATATCTATCTTTGACATGGTAGAAAATAGGATCATGCATAACACAGTAGCAAAGCATATCCTTAACAGGATCTGAGCCCAGTTATGATAATTAACCGAAAGTAATATATTAACCATCTTTTGAACTCAACATACTAAACAATCATCGGGGTTTAGCAAATAGAATTTTCTTTACTGTTATGGGTGCGTATCTAGATTCATGATACATAAAGACATTAAAAGTTTCTCCAGCCATTCTCATCCTCTAATGAAACTAGGGTGCAACTGGAACTGGGTTTAGCTTGACTTGATCAGTTAAAGTTTGCATCTTGAAGCTTAACACAAATACATCTCCAGAATTATTTACTACTGAGCTCCAGTGAGACACGTACAATAGCAGACACAATATGTTGTCGAAGAAGTTTACTATGCCAACTTTTACATTGAAAGGAGTAAGCTTTTGTCCATATCACCAAGCAAATGGGTTAAAACAAGAAGCAACTATTTGATCTTCAAGAAGGAAGCCCTGGGAAATGCAGCTCATTACAGATCAAATCCATATTAATAGACCCGCTAGAAAACTCAGTTACAATTCAAATCCACAACGAAAAACCAAGACCATTTTCTGGTTTCTCGTTAAGCACATGCGTTGACAATTCATGAGCACTCATGTCTTGATGGACTACCAAAGAAGATGCACCGTTAATAAACAAACTGTTTTTAACAAAGAGAACGTAGAATCCGAAATTTACCCTGTTCTGTTTGTATGAAGGCGTAGATCTGAATTCTCTCTAGAAAAGAATCGCTCTAGCCGATCTTTGTAGTATCATTTCATTTCACTTCTGAGGAGTAATCAAACCCCATAAATGGCGCAAATCCAACAACTGAATTCCGCTCGTTTTTTTTCCAGTGGTTGGTTTAGATTTCAAAATTCAGCAAAAGAGACTCGACTTTGCAATGAAAAAATCGCGTAAAGCTTTCAAATTTACTATCCGAAAATTTCGGCATTAATTCAACATTTAAGTGCAGCAAAAGTATTATGCTACATGGGAGGTGGTGGAAATTTAATAATTATTAAAGCCTTTTTTATTTTAATAAAAGTACTTCATTAAAATTAAAACCCCAAAATAGGTAGGAAACCTTTTTATAGGTTTCAGTTCGAGTTGGTCTTGGATGCCCCTCCTCACCCTCTTATTTTTCCTACACTAGTCTACTCCATACTAATCAAGGCGTCGTTAAGCTCCTTTTGTCCATTCTCATATAGCCTCGGGCAATCCTTGGCAGTTGTTATGCATCTTCAAATGTTGAAGTGTTTCTTGCTGTTCCCATTTTTTCAGGCAGTCTATTATGAAGTTTCCTCGTGCAGTTGGTGCTGGATGTGCATCCTCAATCCTTCATTTTCTTTACTAAACTCATCCCAATAGTCCCATAAATACTAAGGGGTGCAATGATCCTGCTTTATCCAATTTGTTAAGAGTTCTGAATTTGTCTCCAAGATGACACTTCTCCACTTCTTCTCTTTGCATAGCCTCAATCCTCTCGTGGTTGCTCATAGCTTCGCCCTATTGTTTGTGCCGACCCCAGGTAAACTATAGAAGCCACCAACATGTCACCTAGTTCATTCTTGATGATTCCTCCACCCCTGAGATCCCAGGGTTTCCTATGCAGTTGTCGTCCGTGTTTAGTTACATCCATCTTGCCTGTGGTCTGCACACACTTGCCCAATCTGAGGCATCCTCTTGCTTGCCACTTCACTTTGATATTTAACTGTTGTAGGAGTCCTACATCCTGTACCTGCATATATAATTTCACACTCGTTAGTTCAATAATACATGCTACCTGATTTGTTACCTCCAGCCACGTTTGGTATGCATATTATACTACTCCTTTGAACCGCACCTTGCACCTATGCAGCCAAAGAACCCAAGTTAGAATGACAAGTAATGTGGTAAACAAGAAACCTCTTAGCCCGACCGTACTAGTCATCACTTTCCACTGGCAGATTTGGTCCCTCCACCTTAGAGGATTTGCAAAAGTAATACCCAATAACAGTGTTGCTCTTTCCCATAAATCCATGACCAGCATACCATTAGCCAAAATGTGGTCTATTGATTCCTGTTGTCTTGGTGCGCAGCAATGACAGGCTGAAACCAACACCACTCTCTTCTTTATCAATTGTTCGTCTGTCGGTAAGCAATTATTCCATGCCCTCCACGTACACAGGGACATTTTCGTGGGAATATGTTTGTTCCAGACCCACTCTTTTACCTCAAACTCCTATGCTCTACCTCTGATCACATTCCAAGCTGACTTGGTGGTAAAATTCCCCTGAGTTTCAAGTTTTCGAACTATTTTGTCTTGCCCTGCATTTTGCCTAGGTGGATTGACCACCATTATTTCGTTGGCCAGCTCATCTCCCATCGCCTGCACCAAGAACGGGTAATCCCATTGACTTGTCCTAGTAAAATCCTTAATCTGCACTGCCTTATCTGCAATATGCTGAACTTTGGATGCCAGTGAGGATGTTTTTATCCACTCATCGAACCAAAAGACCAAATTTCCCCCCTCTGAGCAGGATCAATAAGTTATCTACCACTTCATCTCTCCTTTCCATTATGAATTTCCATAGTCTCGAATTTGTGGCCCTACACTGCCTCTCCAATACATGCTTGTCTCTGTTGTACTTAGCCTTCAAGAAGCGCGGCCATAAAATCTCTTCCGTGAGTATTTAAAACATTGTTTCATTCCTAAGTTTTTCTGTACATCCACCAAATCCCTCACTCCCAAATCACCCTCACTCTCCATCTTACATATGCCATCCCATCTTTTCCAGTGGATCTTCAGCTTTCCCGCCTTTTCTCTCCAAAAGAAATTAGCCATGACTTGCCTAATCTCCTTTAGGGTGTAGTGGGGTAGCTTTAGCCGTGCCATAATATGGACCGGCATGCTTCCCATGACATGCTTAATTAGAACCAGTTTCTCACTCTGAGTCAAAATTCTGCCCTTCCAACCCACCACATTTTTCATTATCTTTGTTAGCATAGACTCGAGCATTTATTTGGAAAGTTTACCTGTGCCAAGAGGGGCTCCCAGATATGTCATTGGTAGCGATCCCTCCCTAAAACTCGTGACCTCCACGATGTGATTTCTTCTTGCTAAAGGGATGTGCTTGGACATATACACTGCCAACTTTTCATAGCTCACAACCTGTCCTGACCAGTGGCAGTATGTTTCGAGAACCTTCTTCAATGCCCTGAAAGATCTTGCATCTCCACAAGAGAAGAGGAGATCATCAGCAAGCATCAAATGTGTAACTAGTGGAACACCAATGGGATGGTGGTATCTTCTGATCAGCCCCTCCCTGTGTGTCTGTAACAGCATCCAAGACAGAATATCCTGTGCAAGGATAAATAGTTATGGGGATATCGGATCCCCCTGCCTAAGATCTCGGGATGACTTGAAAAATCCTTTTGTCACTCCGTTCAGCTGCACTGAAAACCATTGATCTCGGATACACCTCATTGTCAAACTCCTTAATTCTGTTACAAAACCCTTAGCCTCCATAAATGCCTCTAGAAACTGCCACTGCACCATGTTATAGGCTTTTGACATATCAATTTTGAGCATCGCATTTCCCCCTGCCTACTTCTTGTGTCAGGCCAAAAGCAGTTCCTGAGCTAAGCTTATGTTGTCCAAAATGCTCTTGTTGGCTAAAAAGGCCCCCTGCTCCTCTGCAACTATTATTGCCATTACTTTCCCCAGCCTCTGTGCAATTACCTTTGAGATCACCTTATATAAAACTGTACACAGACTAATCAATCTGAAATTCTCAAATGACAGCGGCTTATCTACTTTAGCAATGAGGGTTATGGTGTTAGAGTTGAACATCCCAGGGATAGGTGATCCCGTGAAGAACTCTCTCACTGTTGCCACTAACTCCCCCGCCATGTCACTTTGAAGAATCCTGCACCTAAACCATCTGGCCCAGGCGAGCTGTTACTAGGTATAAGCCACACCGCCTCCTTCATTTCCATCTCTGAGGAGATTGCTCTAAACCTGTCATTTTCTCCCGTGATTAGCCTATCTATACAGTTTTTCAACTCCAGCATCTAGAAACTCCTCTTTGTTACTTGCGGTGCCATCAAATTCTGAAAATGCTGCACAACTTTGGCGTGAATGGCTTATATCCCCCAAAAGTCTATTCCCATCCGCTAGTACCATACCGTCTATAATCTGTTTATGTTGCTTCACCCATAGAGAAGCGTGAAAGACGTGTGAATTTTTGTCTCCATCGACTAACCGCTCCTTCTTTGACTGTTGTTCTAACCTGCAATACTCTCGATCCTCTCATAACTGCAGTTCTGCTTTAGTTGAGATGTAATCTGCCTCCAGACTCCCTTAGTGATTCAATTGAAGAGAGACTTCCAAGTAGTTCAGTTTTGCCTCAAGTTTGCTGATCTGCAATTCCACGTGACCAAAACACACTCTATTACACGTGCACAATACTTCTCTCATATGTTTTAGTTTCTTCCCTAAGGCCACCATCCCAACTGAACCAGCCTATATATTCCATTCTGCCTGAACCATAGGCAAAAATAATTCACTGGAAAGTCACATATTCTGAAACCTGAACTGCCTCCTGCTATACTGTGCTCTCGCCTCATCCATCTCAATCAGGAGTGGCCTATGGTCTGATAACTTTCTGGGCAGAAGGCTGCAACTACTACTAATGCGCCATTGTTAAAACTCCGCATTAACCAAGGGCCTATCCAGTTGTGCTCATGCTCGGCTATACCCCGAGTGACCATTACATCAGGACAATTTTGTCCCTCTACACCTTAAATCAACCAGTGTACATCTATGAATACTTTCATTAAACTTTTTCATTGGCGTGGTTAGTCTATTCACTCCTCCACTTCGCTCATCGTTCGACCAGAGTACATTAAAGTCAATCCAAGGCCTACTTTCCGATTGGACGCTCTCAAGATACCTCCATAGTGACCTCTTCAAGATGTATGAACACTTCCCATACACAAAAGTTACCAGTAACTCCACCTACCCCTGTTTTCATATCCCATACAACACTTGTTCGTGAATCACAATCACCTCAAATCTAACTTCCGCATCCCAAAAATCCATAGTTTACCATTCTCTGCCTCATTTTCCATGTATCGTCTAAGGCTCACACTTAGCACAAATTTGCTCACCCTACATTCTGGTTGAAGGGTTCTTCCACGGTAACCAAACTGAGCTGATATTGCGCCCCTCCACCTCTTGATGTGTTGTTTTGCTCTCCATAATCCTCTGCAATTCCCTAATAGAATCGTGTCCTGCGTTTGGAACAACGGTCTACCCCACTACCTCTTTTCTGTCACAAGACTTTCCCCTATTTTACACAATAGCTTCTTGGCGGAACTAGGATCCTGCCCGATCTCCGTTGCGTCTTCTGGGAACCTTTGTATCCCTTTTCCATCCTACCCCCTTGGGACGAATCAGAATCATAGATTTTTTACTTGCTATGCCTTATCTTGCCTTCTCGATTTTTGCTATCAGATGGTGCTTTCTGTTGAATTTCTTCCAACTCATCCTTATCCCAAAAGTGGGTACCATCAATCCGTCCTCCTCCTCTACCTTTATTAGACTTGCTGATCCTTTAGACGCTGCACCCATTCCCAAGCTGTCGTGCTCCAGTTCCTCGCTCCTCACGGTTTTGTTTGTACTCTGCCACATATGGGCGTCCCCCAAGAAGGCTTCCATCTCCATTTTCGACTGTTTCTGAATGAGTACTTGAGTCCCTGGCAACAATGACACCTTCACCTCTTCCAATTCCGCATGGCTACAAATTTCACAAACAATTTGGTCTCTAGCCACTCCTTTTAACTCCGCTACCAAAAACCACTTTAACCATTTCGTCTCTTCCTTAGTTGATTCCACCGTACTTTTACAGGCTTTCAGTGTCGTTTTCCTTAGCATGTCTTGCGCCGGTTTACGAACATAGGCCCCAACCCTCTTCTACTCTTTATTAACTTTGTGATACCTCGCCTTATTAGCCTAGAAATTCCCTTCCCCCGTTCTCGTTGTGTTAAGTTTTGACACTGTTTTCCCAATACTCTCCTTGAGGACTTAAACCTGACAAAACCAAAATGCTTCCCTACCTGATCCAACTTTGGCGGGATTATGACGGAGGCAACATCTCCTAGGTTGCCAAACACCACTCGTAATTCTGGTTCTTTCCATGCCTCCGAGAAGTTTGTAAAATAGAAAATCAGACCTTCTTCCCGCAAGGTGTTCTAGTTAATCCAGTTCTTTTTCCCACCCTTGGGATCCTTTTGCTGCTGCTCCTTGTACCGCTCTTGGTTTCCTTCAACACTCGTACCGGTTACTTCCTCAATTGATATAGCCGGAGTCCCTGTGGGTGGCACTACGTGCGGGGGAGGAAGATCCGCCTCCTCAACCACCATCCGAAAATCCAATGGGGTTGCATGATCGAAAGGTTTGATTAATAATGCAAAAGTAAGAGAGATGCGAGAGAAAATGATCTGATTGGAATCTTTTGCACAATTAAAGCCTTGATCAATATTTAAATAAAAAAAATGAATTTTGCCTCATAAAAGATAAAAAGTCCATGCTCAAGAAATAACCTTACCAAGTAATGAAAGTATCTTTTATGGGTAAATAAAAATAATCATTACAAGTGCACATGAAGGCTTATCTATGTTTAGAAAACTTTCACAATATTGTTTTTTGGTCAATGCTAAAGTAAGATTACATTAGAACATCTAAAAGTGCTGAATTTTGCACTCCCAATTACTGCTCAACAACTTGTGCACATACTCAATAACATAACTAAGTGATGTTGAGGATGAGGTGGTCCCTGAACCAATTTGAATTTTCAAGTGACATTCCACCATCAACTTATATGATGTGAGGGTATTATCGTGCATAATCCGTATAGTATACGGGGATCAAACTTTCTGTAGACTCACAATTTCATAAAATAGGTGTGCTTCCACTCAAACAACTCACAATAAGATTAATCATGTCAAATAGGAAAAAGTTTGCTCTAGGAATTCCTATTTAACACAATCAGAACTCGATTTTCAAAATCATACTTACTGATGGGCCATTCGACCTTTTCAAGGAATGAAGTAACTCTTGCACAATGATGATATTTTCAGGGTTGCTCTGGCCAATTAAAAGGCTACCTTGGAGCGATCCCACTAGTTTTTTGTTTTTTTAGATAAGCCAAAATTTCATTAAAATAAAAAATAGTTACAGAAAAGTACCACCCCAAGAGCACAAACCGCTCTTTCCCGTACAACACACCTGAATCTACATAAGTGATTTGTGCTCCTTTGCTAAGCAGGTAACCTGTATCTATTACTTTTTTGCTAGCCAAGGGTCATAGTTGTCATCTTATCGTCCTATAGAGGTACACAACTCACCTGTGGCATTTAGAGTACAAGTAGCCGATGTCCTTACTATCAACTTATCAATCCATTAGCCGTATCTATTAATTTATTGTTTGTCAAGGGTCATAGTTATCATCTTATTGTCCTATGGACGGTACACAACTCGCCTATCACCTTTAAAATACAACAATGGATTGGTACACAGCTCTTCCAGAGTGCCTGAAAGCGTCCGGAGATTTAGAGTGATGTAGTCCATATGTTCTACGGTAGTATAGGTGTGATAGCCAATTGTATCATCTCAAAGTCACTGATGTCCTTAATCTTCCAAATCTTCAATGTAATTATGATCCTACACCTTACCTTTTAAAATCTGGGAGGTGAATTTTACTCAAAATAATGAACACAAATACTCCAACAAAATAATGTTGATGGATCTGTCAGATTTCATATGTGTACGCAATACCATTTACCTGCCATCGAGATGTTCTAGCTGATGTTTCTCTAACATCTTACCATTTTACCACCGCCTAAACCCTCAAAGCTGCTTTGGAAACAACTGGTACCCTCATCTTCAGCGTACCCATTGGAGCAATTTTGGTGTACCTCTACTTCCTGTGGAAAACCGTCAATCAGAATTTTAGAAATTAAAAGGACATACAAATCAAAGGATTAATTAGCCAGTCTGATAAAGTGTAAGGAAAGAGATGTATCTCCCTTTCAGCCTTGGTCCATTGCCATGTTGTGCATTGGATTTTGTTCAGCATTCGAAATGTGTTCACTTCCTCTGCCAGGAAATGAACTTTGTTTCTGCTTCTCCAAATAATCCAGACCGTGGCTAACCAAATTGAAGTCCAGGGGTTTTTATTTACACTAACAGACTTGTTGCTAATGAAAGCTAGTAATGATGCTCCCTGTTCAGCGCCTACCATTGAGTTGCTGCTGATATTCAACCAAGTGTTTGTTTTGGTCCACATTTCGGCTGCAATTGTGCATGAGTTGACTAAGTGTTTAGTTGTTTCTTCTGCATCCTGACAAACTGCACAGTTTATATCCTGATCCATTGGTATAATTCCTATTCTCCTTAGGGTAGCCTTAACAGGGATCGAGTCTTGCAACATCTTCCACGCAAAGATACTGATTTTTTTGGGTACCAATTTATTCCAAACATTCTGTAAGAGCTGAGCCTCATGGTTTGTAAAAACTGGTAATGAGTTTAAACAGAGCTTCCGATAAGCCTCTTTGACTGTGTATTGCCCATCCATGCTCCCTGTGAATACATATTTGTATATTCCTTGGATTGTTGGAGCTTTATCCTGCAAGAAAAACATCAGCTCTTGATAATCTAATGGTTCAAAATTTCTCAAGGGTCTTCTCCATGTCCATTCCCAGGTCCATGTCTCGCCATCCCATCTCCCTGACTGAGCAATTGTAGCCTCCTTCTTTACAGTAGCCATAAAAAGCCAATGGTACCTCTCTGCCAGTACCATTGTACCACACCATTGTCCTTCTAAAAAAAGGTTCCTTCTCCATTGCCAACTGTGATTCTGCACATCTCATTAAACCAAGGTCCAGCAAGAACTAATTGTAGCCCTAACCACCATTTAGAGGGGTATGTCTTTGATCTCTTCCAATGTCTATGAGCAGTGTCCGGTTGTTTGAGTTAATTTTGTTCCCCAAGTTGACTGCCTTTCTCTGAGTATTTTGAGCTGATAATCCTATGACCTAGTGTGGTCCCTCCTTGCAGAAATCTCTTACCCCATTTGCCTAGTAGTGACAAGTTGGTAGCTTGCGGTTCCCTAACTCCCAGATCCCCTTGACATATAGGTGTAATCATCCTTTTCCAAGAAACCCAAGTCACTTTCTTTTTTTCTTCAGTTTGTCCCCAAAAGAAACCCCTCATGATCTTACTAATTTGCTTGATAACTGACCGTGGAGCTTTGTAGAAATTGAAGAAATGAGCAGGTATACTGGATAACACCGAATTAAGTAGGGTCAGTTTGCCCCCCTATGATATGAACTTGTTTTGCCAGCTGAGCAGTCTTTTTGAAATCTTGTCTATGATTGCTTTCTAAGTGGTGGCCTTTTCCAGGTTAGCTCCTATGGGAATTCTCAAATAGTTGAAGGGTATGCACCCTGTAGAACAACCAAAATATTCTGCCATTGCATTCAAACTCTGCTCTAAAACATTGATCCCCATTAGCTGAGTCTTGTTGTAATTGATCTTTAATTCGAAAACTGCTTCAAAGTTGAGAAAGATAACTCTGTATACTCTTATTGTATCCCAAGTGGCCTGCCCAAATACCATGGTATCATCTACAAATTACAAATGAGAGATAGGGATCTTATCTCTACAAATGTACAGAGGCTTCAAGAGCTCCCTGCTCCCTGCTTTGGTGATCAATCTTGAAAGTCCCTCCGCAGCTATTAGAAACAATAAGAGAGAGATTGGATCACCTTTTCTTAGCACCCTTGATGGATAAAACTCAGAAGTGGGGCTTCCATTAATTAGCACCAAGATCGAAGAAGATTGTAGTAAGGCCTTGATCCACCATATCCAGCAAGAAGGCAGCCCCATGCTAGTCATTACTCCAAATAGATAGCTCCATTTTAAGGTGTCAAAAGCTTTTTCAAAGTCTATTTTTATGATCACAGCCTGACCATGAAGCTTTCTAATCTCATCCACAACTTCGTTGGCCACCATAACTCCATTTGTAAGTCTTCTACCCTTCATAAACCCCATATGTTGCTCTGATATCAGATATGGTAACACTGTGCTCAATCTTCTTGATAGAATTTTTGCCAGTATTTTGGGAATAACACCTATAAGTGTTATAGGCCTATAATCTTGCACCTCTAATGGCTCTTTTCCCTTGGCTATTAGTGTGATATGTGCAGAGTTAGAACCCCTAGCCAATGAGCAATTCCGTTTCAGTGTATCTCTCTGCAAAATGCTTCCTGATGCATTCTTATATTTCTCTAGTCTCATCTATCCAGTTATCCTCTTCCCAAATGCCATATATAGATGTTCTAAGTCTGTTACTACTAATGCATTTATGGAAGAAGTAAGAATTAGCATCATCCCGATTCAATCATGTCACCCTTGATTTCTGGTAGCTGACAGTGGATAATGTAGCAGTGACAGTAAGGAGACGTTCTGTTAGGACCCTAATATGATCATTATCCAGGGTAAAAACTTCTTGTACAGGTGCACAATGCTCAACTTGCCTAATCGCCTTATCCAGATCCTGTCTAAGAGTAATCTGCTCTTGTTTAGATCTCTGTTAGCATGCTTATTCCATAATTTGATGTCTGCTTTGATTGCCTTGAACTTTTCTCTGATTCTGAAACTAGCATAGCAATTCAACGTCGTGGTATTCCATGTATTTGTAATAAGATCATTGTAGGATTTATCCTGCAACCAAGAGTTTAGCACATGCATTGGCTTTGGCCCCCAGTTCTGGTTTTTATTTGCAAGACATACTGGGATATGATCTGAGTCCTCTTTAGCTAGTCCCGTATGAATCCATTGATTTTCTGTAGATCCAATCCACTGATCATTCACCAAGAACTTATCCAGTCTGCTCATAGATTTTAAAGAAGGTAGATACCAAGTAAATTTGCGTCATGTCATCCTAGATACCCAGTTGAAATTTAAATCATACCATAAGGATTCACATAGCCTCCTGTCCACATGTTCCATTTTTGTTTCCTGCAGACTCACAAAGTTTGGCCTTTGAATCTGAATGAGTTGACGAAGTCCATTTTTCCTTCCCTGCGTACACATCCCCCTGACATTATAGGTTAGTACTTTCATAATGAAACAGTTTCCCTCTTACTCAGTGGCTTTAAGACCAACTTTTGAGATATGTTTGTTAGGAGACTCCTGAACTCATTAGGGCAGCCTACATATGAGATCCCCAGCTGTTTCCCAATATCAATAATGTAGTCAACTTCATTGTTTGGTAAAGGAAGGCTGACAGAAGACTTCTCTTCAAGTTGGTTTATCCAGTCCTTTAATGTAGTTAAGTTGTTTGATCTCTCCGGATCATTTTCTTGTCTGGTTTGGCTTCTAATCTTCGTCCTGGTACTTGGAAGCTTGACACTCCATTTAGATATTGGGCTTCTAGGTAGAGGATCCACATTTGAGAGTGGAGGGAAGTCTTGCTATTGTGAATCAGTATTTACTTCCTGCTGAATAACATCTGTATCCTCAACAACTCCCAATTCTTGAGCTACATAAATTTCCATTATTTTATCCTGATCGTCCACTTCCAAATTGTCTGATTCCTTCCTTAGCTCATTTTAAACATGAAATGTTGTCATAGACTTGACTAGAATGTCATCTTCGACCACACTGGATCCAACTAATATGCCAATAGAATATTGTTGTATAGAGTCCTGTAATACCCCAGTACTCATGGGTGATCCTAGAGCTAGCAAATACTCCTTGTTTTCTTGTTCTTTTGCAGCAGGCGAACTCAATGGTGTTTCAGCTACTCTATCAATTGACAGTGCAAAGTCAGCAGCTTTGACTGTTCCAGCCTTATTTATCAACAATTCTGAACAAGCTGCAGGCCTTAAACCCATGCACACTGTTTCCTGTGCTGGAGATACTTGTGTCCCTTTAGATAACATTCCAAGAGATGGTACTATCTGGCTAGTGAATTTTTCTTTTGAATGTGTATATGATAAACCTTCGTCAGTTGTTCCTTGTGAAGTTATTTCCTCGTCGTCAGTTGTTGGCAGCAGAGCATCAACCCATTTGTTAGTTGGTACCATTGATTCTCTAATGAACAATTGATGTACCACTCCATTAATCGACACTTCTAGGTCTTGATATAGTCTAGCCTTTAGTGGGATCTCAACTACTAAATGTACCATTTCAAGATCCCATTTGAGCAGTGTAGTATCTTTGATCTTTATTAGCCTTCCCAGTCGATTTCCTATCCTAGTTAAATTAGCTACTGACCAGGCTGTTAGGGGTAGCCCATAAACTTCCACCCTACATCAGCGGCTAGATTTGGGATATCTTCTCTCCAAGGTTTAAACTCGTTAATCCAACACATTTGATCATTCTGTAGCAGGTTAATCATATCTAGAGGTTCACTCTCCCATAGTAGAATCATCCCTCCGCCGAGCGAACTAGCCATCAAATTCATGTACCCAACTGACTTCAAAGCCAATCAAAAATCTGACATTCCTTCGTAATTATTGAGCCTTCCTACATAACTGCTTCTTAGCCAATCATACTTGCAGCTAGTTAAAGTAAGTAAATCCTTAGAATAGGAAGATTCGGGTTTATCCTTCGTCTCAGCACTAGGCAAACCATGCAACAGTTTGCTTACCCATAGGCCTCCAGAACAAGTATTAAGCAGGGGCTCGACTATGTTCACCTTTGGAAGAGCCTTTACTGTGTTTACCATGCTTCTTTGATTTTTTTTCTTCGGATAATGAGCTCTATTCCCCTACAACCTGTACGAACCAAACCATATGTTTTTGAGTTTAAGCAAAAGCAAATCTACATCTTCCACCTCTGTGTACTCCACAAAGGCAAAGGGCAACCCCCTCTTATTGAGTTTGCGAGCTATAGAGATCTCATTGAGTGAGCCTTGTCGCTTCAGTGCACTGTGAAGACGATCTGCATCACAACCCTTAGGGAAATTCGTAATGTAGCAGATGATAGACCTCTCTGCTCTCATGGCTATGCTTGGTCCAAGTCTCTCAATAGGATTCTGTGTTGGCCACTGTGTTGAATATATTGGTAGAGAATCAAGAACAGGGGCCTTCCCAGCCTTAATAGCAGCTCGCTTTAAGAGCTTTATCTGTCTTCTGGGTATACACCAGTCTTCCATGATAGTGATTCACAAGAGGGAAGGGAAAAGGGGCGGAGGAGGGGAACGGAAACGAGGAGTCTAGATGTAATCACCAAGTGCGTGAGGCTACTTGAGAGATGGAGGTCGGTATGAGAAACATGAGGTGAAGGGTTTACTGTTTAAGGGGTTTGAACAGGCTTTTGAACTTGCCTTCGTGGGCACGTAAGGCATCCCAGGGAAGAGGAGAGACTGAAGGTTTGAGCTAAGCAATGTCGGAGATAAACCAGGAGGTGAGGGGTGTAGAAGAAGGTTGAGAAGCGATGATGATACTATTCATGGCAGGGGTGTCGTACAGAGAGGGAAAGCAGGGACGAGCGATCTCACTAGTTGGCTAATGAAAGGTCTCATTCGAAGAATCAAAGTCTTGGTAACAATTTTATAAATGGTATTGCAGAGCGTGATAAGCCAAAAATGTGATGCATTCAATGGTGGTAAAAGATTTTGTTGCTTCAAGTGGCATAGATCTATTTGCAAAACACTCCTCGAGAAATTTGTGCATTGACGATCCAATTACTTCCTAAAACTGTTGATTGAAGAAGGCTTGACGACCATCCGACCCATGAGCTTTATAGAGATTAATTAACACAATTAACTACTTTGTGGACTTCATCAATGAACCAGTGTAACTAGCTGAATAGTACATATGATAAAGTTGCCTTTAGCAACCTACTTTTTTATATTTCCCGCATCTCTAGGTCAATATTCCCATCCAGGAAAGGTGATACAATGTTGTATGTGCTCTTTAATCACAACATCATCAAGGACCCACTCACGTGCAATCTTAAAAGACTTATTTCGTCGTCTCCATCACAATGTTCGAAAGTGAAAGAATTTGGTGTACTAAATTCGTGATTTTTGAGAAGTAGGTTAAGCACCTAAAGTTAGGATGTGAATAGAGTTCGAGCTCCAATTTAAATTTTTAGTTATTTCGGGTTTGAATTTTAGAATTCAATTTTTGGGTTTTGCACAACTTGATGACTGCATAGTGGCCAGCAGCCAACAATGTTGCCACAAAAAATTTAACGTAATCATTAAAAAAGATACACAATCACAAAACAAAATTAAAATCAGAAAATAATAATTTCAAATGATTCAATTTGGGTCATGCCAAAATATACAACATCCATTCCTTCAGTTTTTTTCTTTTGACAAACAACAATTTGAGTCATGCCCAAATCGGTAAATACTTGTTTATACCCATTTATGGGTAGTGAGTGGTTCTTAAGATGCCCTCAGAATGAAAAGACTCTTGAATCAGAATCAAAAAGTTGAGGGAGAAGAACAAGGGAATGCTTATGCTTTGTGTTTGGATTCAGTATTTACGGAGTAGACAGACATGGACACTAGATCTAAAAAAATAATTTTAGAAAATGAAGTTGGTTGGCACGTTTGCCAACCAACACATTAGACAAAGTGGTAAGTTTGCGCAGTACTAGTACTGTGCAGTACTATTCCTACGCCTATAAATAGGCTACGTGCCTATTCATTTGAAATAAGCGTTTACGAGAAACTATACGGAATTCTCTGTCTGCCTAACCACCCGAGAGGCTAAGACTTGATTCGTGGGAATTAAACGAGACTCTGGTAGCCTCGTTCCGGATATTCGATTCAATTATCACGCTTCCGCATCAGGTAACATTTACTGTATTTGTTACCGTTATATTCAATATTAGATCCGTTCTGTTATATTGAATTACAATATGGAATCGCTACAAACCAACATAAGAATGTCCCATTCGATAGCCTTGTTGTTGAGCATTTAATGGATTATTTGGGGTGCAAGGAATGCTATAATTTATAAAGATTCATCCCCAAATTCAAATTCTTTGATGACTTCTATAAGATCCAGACATGGACATGGTTAACGGCTAAAAAATATATAAAAGTGGGTTTATTAAACCAGCAATTTTCCGAAGAAAATGACAAACAATGATGGTTTAATGATAAAAAAAAAAAGGAGCGGAAGCGGTTAAGATTTCTGAATGAAATTTTGTTGATAGTAATTGTGTATTAGCGCATGCACTTATATGTACAAAATGAAAGAAACATGTTCTTCCACTTTGACACTTTTGTACAGCTGGCACTTCTATGTACATTTATTAGACTACCCTTACTTATGCACAAGATAAAACTATTTTGACCCTATAATTATTAACAGAAACTATGAAAACAGAGTAAAAACACAATGAATGTGGTGGAGAAGCTGATCATCTAGCTAGCATCTAGCTCCTGCGGATCATCAGAATTGCTTATTCAACACCAATGCTATATATTCAGCATCCTAACCCCACAAGCTAGAGACTAGGTGGTATCACGCAAGCTAGATTGTAATAGAACCGTGCAAATAAAGGACTAGCCAATGCATTAGTTAATAAGTCCGCCACTTGTCGTTCAGTTGGTAAAAAGGATAGTTGCAAGAATCTAGATTGTGGAAGAATCCAGAGTAATTCACAGGTTGCAGATGCAAAACTCCGATATTCAACTTGTACAGAAGACAGGGAAACAATTACTTGTTTTCTTTGATTTTTGGAAATTAGGAGCACTACCCATGAAGAAACAATAACCGTTGAGAGATCATCTTGTTTCAGAGCAAACAACTTAGTTGACGTCTGCATAGACAGTTGTTGGTTTATTTGTATTGGTATAGACTTGGGCCTTTTTTGGGCCCAAGTATATTTAGTGTACCAAGCATAATGAGAAGTAGTTTTGCCATTTTAAAGTTGGTATCAGAGCCAAAAAGCCTAATCACACCGCCAAACTGTTGTCCCGCTAGAAATCGAACGTGCGTCCGCTGCCCAGTTGCTGTCCCACCTTGTGCCCAAGCATAAGACGCCATCCACAGCCGAAAAACATGCAAATCTAGCGTTGATCGGACTTGCAAGATGCCACTGCGCCAGATCCACACGTGTTCGGCTGAGAGACACCATCCCAGGTTGTGGCGATAGCTAGGACGAAGGCGTCGTCGATTTCCATGGCCACAAATGCTTGCACGCGCTTTATCGGAGCTCCACGTGCCGCTGCTGCCATGCGACACCATGCGTCGCTGTCAAAAAAGTTGCCAAAAATCAAAATCCTCATTTTGAGGAGCTCGTCGCATTAGTTTTCTTTTATTTTGTGCCATTTGATGGATATCGTTGTTTATATCTTTAATTGGTATTGTGCATTGTTGATCATAGATTGTTGATGTTGCCTAGACTTGGTATATCCAACTAGGCGTGTAGTGGATTTTTTGGTGTGACATGTGAGGTGCGGCGTGTTAAGACATTGATGGAGTGTTGTGTTTGTGATTGAGTTGCTTTTGATTGATGTGGATATTGGTGTTTAGTTTGTTGATTGTTGAGATTGCTTGTTGTGCGTTATGGATGTTTGGGTTTTTGTTGTTTGTCGATTGTGTTGTTGAGTAGTTTTATAATTAGTGTGAAGGATAGAAGGCATGGTTGTTATTGTGGCTAGTTACTTGGTATTGTGATTATGGTTGTATGCGATGACAGAAGAGAAAGGAGAGGAAGATGTATTGGAGACTCTGGGTAAGCTCATCCCTAAGACCCTAATAGATTTGATTAGACTGGTTCAGGGGATGAGTGTCTCTTTCCACCGCCCGTGATGTGAGTGTCCGCGAAGAGGCTCATACCTATTTCCAGTGTGGAGAGATAGGCCATTTGATGAGGTCCTGTTCCAGACCGAGGAGAGAGAGATAGTCTAAATGGAGCAGACATGATTCTGGAGGTCCTGGTTGTGGAGGTATGAGAGTTGGAGTTCGTGGTTGTGTACGTGGTTATTGCACACACCTAACTGTTGATGCTAAGCAGGATGATCTTGGAGACCCTAGCAATTGTCTACTCACCCTACAAGACGTGTTTGGTAATGTTACTCATGTTGCTTTACACTCAGATGTGCGAGGTACGTATGATTCTCTTGTACTTACATCCTTTCCTACTACTGGCGCACGAGATTGGATTTGTGACTCTGGCCATCCATACACATGATGGGATCTTTTAGGGAGTTCAACACCTATACTCTCCTAGAATTCCTGCCTATTGTTAAGAATGCTGATGATAAAGTTTTGCTTTCCTGTTAACCTTCTCTTCATTATTGCTATGGTTCTTCAGCTCAATTGTCGTGTTATCTTTGATATTTCACAGATGATCGTTTAGGAGAAGGGGTCTGGCCGGGTTCTTAGGACTGGCACATGGCATGATGGATTTTTGTAACTGGATCGAAAGAGCATGGCCTCAACCCTTTCATTAGCATAAGAGAAATTTGACAGGGAGAAGAGGATTGTGACAGAGCTGTTGCTACACCACAAAAGCTTAGGTCATGTCTCATTTTTTATTATGAGCCGCTTGTAACCTCAATCTTTTGCGCAAGTAAGTAATAATACATTGGTTTGTGATGCTTGTGAGTTGGGTAAGCATACAAAAGCTCCTATAATAGCTCTGGACATAGGAGTTCTCCGGTGTTTGATGTCGTACATTCTGATGTTTGGGGGCCTTGTTCAACTTCGCCAGTGAATGGATATCGATATTTTCTGATTTTTATTAATTGATGTTCTTGAGTTACTTGGTTATACCTGATGAAGAATAAGAGTGATGTTTTTAACCGTTTTAAAGATTTCATAGAGAGGTTCAGACTCAGTTTAGTGCAATTGTGAAAGTTCTGAGGTTTGAGGTCTGATAATGACACAGAATACACGAACAAGTCATTTGAGAATTATCTATCATTTCATGAAATTTGACATGAGACCACGTGTCCCTACAAACCAGAGCAAAATGGGGTGACGAAAAGAAAGAATCGCCACCTTCTAGAGGTTGCGGAGAGCATAATGATTTCTATGAATGTCTCAAAATATTTGTGGGGGTGAGCAGTTATGAAAGCGGTCTATTTGATAAATCGAGTACCCTCCCGAGTACTGGAATGGAAATCTCCATTCAAATTACTGACTGGCACTTAGTTGTGTATGCCTTGTGAAAGATAACCGGCCCGGAGTTGGTAAGTTGGATCCAAGAGCTGTGAAATGTGTTTTTGTGGGTTACTCATCTACTCGAAGGAGTATGTTTGTCAGAGTTTGGTTGAGCCAACCGTTTGTCAGTTTGGATGTCACATTTCGAGAATTTTAGCCTTATTTCACCCAGGGTGAACCTTCACCATTCTAGGACTCGCCTCAGGTTGATCAGCGAGAGGGGGAGAGTGCATGAGAGGAGAGCCATTGACAGTAAGTCTGGGTGAATGGTGGAAGGGGGAGAGTGGCATGAGATGTGAGCCACAGACAGTGACTGTAGGGGCAATTCCATGTCCTTGCCCAGTTCGAGACACAGAGTTTGATGAGATGAGTTTGAGTGATATTGATACTTCAGAGTTGCGTCACATGTACTGCAGAAGAGGATATGTGTGGCCTATCCCATGTCTCGATGCTCGACCAGTCCCAACTCCGGAGACATCTGCACCACCCACTACAGATCACTTAGCACCCACATGTGATAATATTCCTTTCCATGCTTCTACTGACATTATTCCTTTTCATTCACCCTTACCGGTGAGGTGAACCACCCATCTTAATGCGGGTGTTCAACCTGATCAGTAGGGATTCCCACATGATATTGCCAATCACATATATTACTCCCATATATCACCTAGCGACGGGGCTTTTATTGCTTCTTTGGACAATGTCTTTGTGCCTAAGTGTTGGCAGGTTGCAAAGAAGGATCAGAAGTGGAGAGCTGTTATGATAGAGGAATTAGAGGTTCTTGTGAAGAATGGGATATGGGATCTTGTACCACTGCCACCTTAGAAGAAGATTGTTGGATGCAAGTGGGTGTTTACTGTGAAACATAACTGAGAGAGAGCAGTGGAGCAATACAAGGCTCGACTGGTAGCAAAAGGTTACAGTCAGACTTATGCCATTGATTATGATGAGACCTTTACACAGGTCGTCAAGATGAACATAATCAGGACCTTAGTCTCCATAGCAGCAAAAAAATGATGGAGCCTACATCAGCTTTATGTGAAGAATGCATTTTTTCATGGTGACTTACTCCAGGAGGTATATATGGAAATTCCTCCTGGATTGAGCACTTCTTCAATGGGGAACATTTGCAGGCTCAAAAAATCCTTATATGACCTGAAACAATCCCTGGGAGCTTGGTTTGACAGATTCAGGAAGGTAATAGTGGGCATGAGCTATCTGCAGACCAATGCCAATCATACTATCTTTGTGAGGCATGCTGGAGATCATACCGCGTTCAAAGCTGTTTATGTGGATAACATGATTATTACAGGAGATGATGAGATGGATATAGTAGAGTTGAAGGTGAAATTCGGCAAGGAGTTTGAGGTAAGGGTTCGGGACAGATAAAATACTTCCTTGGGATCGAAGTAGCTCGAGGACCAAAGGGGATAGTGCTATCCCAAATGAAGTATGTCTTAGATTTACTCACGGAGACAAGCATGATAGGTTTTAAGCCTGCAATGGTACCTATCGAGCAGAAGGTGAATCTGAGTGTTGATGCTGGTGAGCTGGTGGATAGAGAGGGATATCAGAGATTGGTTGGACGACTGATATACCTGAGCCACACCCTACCTGACATCTCATTTGTTGTTAGTTTGGTAAGCAGGTATATGCATGACCCAAGAAAGGGCCACATGGATGTAGTGTATCAGATCCTGAGATACTTGAAGAATGCACCGGGAAAGGTCTTGATCTTTATGAAAAACGGGCATCTAAGCATTGAAGGATATTATGATTCAGATTGGGCTAACTGTGCTGATGACAAGAAGTCCACATCTGGATACTGCATGTTTGTATGAGGCAATCTTGTCTTCTAAATAAGTAAGAAATAGTCAGTCGTTGCTCGTTCTACAGCTGAGGAGTACAGGCCCTGAGTGTTACTGAGATGATGTGGTTGAGGTCTTTATTGATAGAGTTGAAGATGGACGAGGGAGCACAATTGCAGTTGTGGTGTGATAATAGGTCAGCTATTAGTTTTGCCAATAACAAGTCCAACATGATAGAACCAAGCATGTAGAAATTGACAGGTTCTTCATCAAATAGAAGCTGACCAGTGGACTTCTAGAGCTGAGACATGTGGCTACTAAAGAGTAAACTGTTGACTGTCTCAGCAAGGGCCTTAGTGCGATAAACTTGAATAGACTTTGTAACAAGATGGACTTAATCGATATTTTTGTCTATTTTGAAGAGGAATGTTGGTTTATTTGTATTGGTATAGACTTGGGCCACTTTTGGGCCCAAGTATGTATAGTGTACCAAGCCTAATAGAAGTAGTTTTCACCATTTTCAATTGCAGTCAACTAAAAAGTTGGTCTTAGCAGGAACTAATACACCAAGTTTAGGTCAACATTCCAAGTACCCGACAAGTTCAAAAATGTTTCTCATTCTTTTGTTTTAAAATCTAAAATGCAGAAAGTAAAGGCTCTTTATCAATCTTTGTTCCATTTTTTAGCTTTATGCTTTTCTTAGTTACTCTCTTATTAATAGATTGATTCAACTTGTTTTGTCTCTTTCAGTTTCTAATGCAACATATGAACGTACATAACTTGACCCGTCCCTACCCACTCTGCAAAACCCAAAAAAAATTGACCCCTCAGTTAATTCACTGGCTCCGCCTTTGTGCGACGACATGTAGGCAACTATCCAATGAGATTCTCGAGACTAATGTGGGAATTTACTTAGTTGTTGGAAAACAAAACTAAGTTTTGTCAGGTGAATCCAAGATATAACAACCTACCAACCAACCAACCTTTTAAACTATTCAATATCTTGCAAAAAAGGGAAATCGTCATGTTTTAAACAAGTACTGGTAGGGAGTGGGGTAGCAACAGCTTTGGCCTTTCCTAGTTTCATGCCTGAAATAATTTCCTGAATAGACTTGTGTGGTTGAACTAACAGGCCATCAACAGTTCTAAGCAACTCAAGTCTAAGATAGTAATTTGTTATTCCCAGATTCTTGATAGTGAAAGAATGATCTAAGAATTGTTTTACTTGTGTGATGGTTGTAGGAGAGGTTCTAGTCAAACGCACATCATCCACATACACAAGCGAAGAAAGAAATTCTGGATCTATTTTTTCTAGTGAAAAAATAGTGATCATTTGAGGACTGCTGGAAACTGATATGCTGTAAACAACTTGTCAGTTAAATGTTCCACTCACGGGATGTTTGTTTGAGCCCATGTAGAAAGCATTTGAGAAGGCAAATCTATCTCGGAATAGTCGGTTTATAGCCTTGAGGAACATCCATGTAAACTTCTTCATCTAGGTGACCGTGAAGAAAGACATTGTCTATGTCAATTTGAAATAGAGGCTAAACATATCTCACAACAACAAACAGAAGCCTGATTGCAACAAATTTTGCTACGAGAGAGAAGCTATAAAAATAATCCACTCCTTCACATTGGTTAAACTCTTTGCAAGCAATCTAGCCTTGTATCTTTCCACACTACCATCTAGCATTTAACAGATGTAGTCGGCATCTAGCTCCTATTGATTGCCGATATTTCTTCTGCTGTATATCATCATCATATATTTCAGCATGGGCATAGCTTTAGGCGAATGCATGCGCCAATCAAATGCATGTATAGCTTTGTTAATGATTACGCTTTGTTTGATTGTTTGTAAATATTGGTATGCGTTTATAGATTGCATTTCTTATGCCCTCTTAATCAGTTTTAACTTACCAAAAAAGAAAATGAGTCACCACGTCACATGTAGTACATGTTGCCTTTTAGAGCATATACCATATTATAATATTAACAACTTGTTCTATGTATTCAAAAATAAAAATATAAATAAAAAATCAGGAGAATGTTTTGGATGCACAAAAAAATAATATAATAATTTATGGATTGAACATTGGACTAAAATAAGAGTTATAACTAAATTGTATTGAATATTGGATTTGATTGAACCAAAGCCCATTGGCAGTGGTTTGTCTCTTGTGTCCCACCAGGCGTGCACTCTTCTATCATTAACTTTAACCTCTTCTTTTAACAAGGTTCATGTAGTTTAGTGGTCGGGATGGAACCATCCAAATTCAAATCCCAGAAAAACATAAAAAATAGTTCACATTTATCAATTTTTTTATGCATCATCCTCTTTTCCGACCAAGTGTTGATATCAACTTTGATCTGTTAGGGCCATTCCATCCATAATTTGTAGTATTTAATTTATGACAGTCGGTGTCTCTATTGGTTTACAATGAATCATGCCAGTTTTTGCCAGAAGATCTAGGATATATTTCTTTTGAGAGATAAAGATACCCTGAGTCGTTCGAGAGACTTTGATTCCCCAACAAATACTTTAATTGTCCCAAGTCTTTCATTTCAAATTCCTTGGATAGACTTTTGCGATGGTTATTTATCTCTGTCGCATCACTACAAGTGATTACCATATCATCCACATATATGATCTAACATATAACTAGTTCTCTCTTCTTTTTATAAACAATGTGTGATCCGACTTACCCCGTCGATATCCATTCTCCTTCATTGCTTTTGTGAAACGGCCGAACCATGCTCTTGGTGACTATTTTAGTCCATATAATACTTTTCTTAAACGACATACTTAACTCTGGTTGAACTGTTTTAAGAAGCATGGAGGAGGATCCATGGGGACTTCTTCTTGTAGATTCCATGTCGGAAAGCATTCTTTAGATCAAATTGGTGAAGTGTCCAATCTAGATTTACTGCGACTGATAGTAACAATGGAACCATATCCAATTTTTCCACAGGAGAGAAAGTTTTGGCATAGTCAATCCCATAGGTTTGAGTATATCCCTTTGCTACCAGTCGTGCCTTGTATCATTCCATCGTACCATCAGAGTTGTGTTTCACTGTGAATACCCATCGACCACCAACTGCTCGCTTCCCAGCAAGTAGTTTGCATTTTTCCCAAGTACCATTTTTAATGAGAGTTGCCATCTTAGTTTCCATTGCATGATTCCATTCCGCCTGGGCATGTGCTTCGTGGACTGCTTTTGGTATGCATATGGAATATAGAGTAGTATCACATGTCTGTGTTGTACCCTTGACCAGGTTAGCCATGGGACTGCCGTGGTTCATGTTCGGGCTCATATCGTCGTGTTGGAACTCCCTTCATGCTTCTGGGAGGTAGTGAATACTTTTGAATTCCCAGGTTGTGTTCAGTCACGTCCTTGTCAAGGTTAGCGGAAGAAACAATTATGGGACTTACTCTATGATTAGATTCACATACATCTAGAATATCAAGAATAGGGAAAGACTTTGGCGTAGAGCACTCGGTGATGGGACACTGTATGGCAGTAAAAGTGGATGTAGATGGAACATTAGGCCCTGCGGGGTAATGAATTGACTGTAGTATCACTGAATAGCCAGTGAAGAGGCTTGGGCGATGAACTAACACAAGGATGCTCCCCTTCACCGAGATATTGACTAGGATAATAATACTAAATTTCCAAAAAATCTCAATCCATAGTTGTATAGAGACGTTGAGAGATCGGATCAAAGTATCGGTACCCTTTTTGATTCACACCATAGCCTACAAAGATGCATTTTACCACGCACGGGTCTAATTTGTTGTGGTTAGCAATATGAATATGGATGAAGACAAAGCAACCAAACACCCATAGGTGTAAAGTAAGGTTGGATGGTACGGAAACTAGCTCAAATAATGTTTGAAGATGTGTCTTCAAATGGATAATTTTTCATCGGTAAGCGACTAAAAAGGTATCCTGTTGTGGAAATTGTTTGAGGCCAATAATATTTTGGAACTTTGGAATCAATCATAAGGGCCCATGTAACTTGGAGTAATATGTGATTCTTTCGTTCAGTAACACCATTTTGTTGAGGTGTATGGGAGCAAGTTGTTTGGTGAACAATATCGCGAGTACATAGGAAATCTTGTAGAGTATTTCCAATGTATTTGCCACCATTGTCGAACCAAAGAATTTTGATAGGTTCCTCAAAATGATTTTGAACCATAGTGAAGAAATCAATGAATTCGGTACAAACCTCATATTAGTGATTCATGAATTTGACCCAAGTCATCCTGGTGCAGTCATCAATAAATAACAAAAAATATTGAATACCAAATGTGCCAGAGTTAGAGACTGGACTCCATACATTGGAATGAATAATTTCAAATTGTCGGCCTGCCCGAGTATTATTTAAAGGATAATTGTGACGACGGATTTTGTCCAACACGCAAGTATTGCATTTAAGACTACCAAAAGCTTTAGAAAACCGAGGGAATAAAAGTTTGAGATAACCCTTGAACGACTACACTAGACGACGATGTCATAACCAAGCTTGTCCGTTAACAGTATCGTGAGCCAACATACTTGTGCCCGTGCTTGCGACCTCATCCACATAATACAGTCCCTGGCGCTCAATGCCACGCTCAATGATCTCTCTTGTCCTGATATACTGTAAAAGGCAAAAAGTCGGATACATTAGTAAACAATAATTGAGTTTCGTGGAGACGTGGCTAATTTGGTAGGTTAAGCTTTGGAGTGATTTCAATAGATCCTGCTCCTTTGACCAGTGCAACGCCACCATTAGCCATCTGAATGCATGTGCGCTTGGGTTTCGAAGGAACATCAATATCCCTCCGATCATTAGTCATTGTATCAGTGGCCCCACAATCAAACACCCAAGGTTTAGTAGATTTCCCGGAATTAGGAGGACAAGTCATATATGCGGAAGTGCTGGGTTGGGAAGATTCAGTAAATATTGTGAATTCGGGGGACTTAGTGAGCAAATAGGTTGCTGGGGAAAATATGAAATTTCTCCGGACTATCTGGGCGGAATTGCAATATCCAATTTTTTGCTGGATTGAGGTGGAATTTTGTTAATTTGTGTGGTCCAAAATGTAATATTTGCATTCTTGTTGTACTGGAACGAAATTTTAGAAAGTTGATTGGCATTTTTTTTGTAATAATTGCAATGTAAGAGGGATAGGACGATAATTCTGCATAGAGGATTTGAGTTGTCTTATTTGACTTACCTGCAGATCTCGAAATTTCGAACGATTGTCTCCAGTCACGGCAATGGCTCCAAAGCCTGCCATGCTACCTCCATCATTGCTAGCAGCGTCCTCGTTGCCCACGGCAGTGGCAGCTAACCCTCCTCGTTGTCCCCTTCGCTTGCCATCACTCCCTTTGTCCGGATAACCAATTCTTTTGTAGCAATTCTCACGGTTATGTCCCGTTCGCTTACAGTCCTCACAATACAGTATGAATTTGTCCCCTTTCACCGGATAACCAATTATTTTGAAGCAATTTTTGCGGTTGTGCCTAGCTCTCTGACAGTTGTCACACCAGAGGCGCAATCTGTCGGTGACGTCGCTCCCGTGAAGTGTCGCCAGTCAGAGTAGATAGTTCTATTCGTGTGAGATTAATCCACTATCCATGCCCGATGAAGACTCACTCGTGTTGTCATGTTGTGACTAGAAAATCCCACGGTGAGCCGCCTCTTGACGGACTGAGCGTACGCAGCCTCCACTGAGGGAAAAGGCACAATTTTGAGTAGATCCCAAAGGGTTGCATCATATTTTTCATTTACAGAGGATAGGAATTGGAACAAATTTGTTTCCTCACGTAACTTATGGAATGTGCAACTATCTTTGGTCGATTCCATAGTATTTAGCTGACATCTCTCAATTTCACACCGAATCCTTTGCAGATTGTTGAAAAGTTGTTCCAAGTTCCTGTCCCCTGCTTTTGTTGGTTGGCCTTGACGGTGAGGTTGTATATTTGGAGTGCATCACTTTGGTTGCCTAAGGTTGTAGTGAGATGTGTCCATAGCTCGTGTGCATTTGGACACTCGGCATACTAATTCACGATGGTCGGTTCTATAGAATCAAGTAGCCATGGGCATACTGTTAAATCATTCTGCTCCCATTTGGGATAATTTGCATCGGTTTTGGCCGAAGGATGGGGGTCACCAATCAAATGGATCAAGGCACCCCATTCGCCGATTACAACCTGCACCAATCAAATCGGTTTTGTCTTTGTTTAATTTGATATTGATTGTCACAAGAGCTTATGTGGGATTTCTTTGGCTGAGTAGTGTAGAGAACTATTCAGTAAGGGATGACTATGATGATTGTGTTGCCGGGGGATACCCAACCTCCACGGTAGCCAGGATGGGATTGGCCTCCTTTATGGAATCATCTGACATCCTTTACGGTAGATGATGATTGTCGCATCACTAGATTAGTGATTGCTCTGATACCATGTTAACTAGAGTTATATGAAGATATTGATATGCTCAATCCGCTCTTCTTACTTCTTTGATGTTTTATAGTGTATTGTTATAGGACAGGATGTCCAAGTTAGGTGGTGCGCGTACGGAGGAAGTTTAATACGGTAGTAAGGATCCCTGATTTATCGGGATTCTTACTTTTACACAATCTTCTACACCTAACCACATTTATTCCTCTTCATTTATTTATGTCTAACATGGATCACAATACTCAATATCGAATTAGATCTGCGAAGGCTCAGATCTCTGTAAAACTGGATTTCTCTAAAGAGCCAATTTACACAGTTCCACTATAGAATGAGTCAACAAACATCATTTATCAACATGCAGTTTCTGAGAAACAATGAACATATTGCTCGAAGTATTTCAAATAAGAGGATGACTTGGGTAGTACCATCTCAGCAGCAGAGAAACATAAGGCTTTTCTAAGGTTGGCTCAACAACATTATCAGCATCTTCAAATGCAAAATTAGAATCACCGCCTTTGATTCCCTACCCAGATCTGGCAGACAATTGAGAGTAGAACTTATGCTCAGGTTTTGCATCCCACGGTACAAATCAAGCAAACAAGGACTCACAACAAAGGTGGATCCTCCAAGATAACATTCTTCATTACTAACTTCCCAAGCAACTGCCCCTATGAACATTTACTTAAACAACTTAAAACCATGGACAGTGTTCGGGCTATAAGACTGGCAGGTAAACTAGGAAATCATGGTCTGCCATTTGATTTTGTTGAATATAGTGAGGTCTATGATGTTGAATCTTTGGAGGCCAAGCTTAATGGTTCATATATTTGTAGGTACAGATTGCAAGCCAATTTACCCAAATACAATCAAAAGATGCCTCAACTGATATCACACACAAAGCTGGAAAAGATTAATGCAGTGTTTAGCAATCCGCAGAATTGAAAATCTTATGTTGCCTCTCCACCTATAGTTCCTCTGGTATATGCAACTAAGGTAGGGTTGCAACAACCACCAGTTCTCAAAACAAGGATCCTCAAACCAGTTACTCAACCTCTCAAACAGTATGTCAGAAAAATAGTGAGCTCTAAACAGAATCCTGAATGGCTCAAGTTAGCTCAAGTTGGCACACTTAAAGATAGGAACAGTTTTCGTGCTTTTCAACTTGATATGAAAAGAACTGGTCTTATTGGCATCAATACTAGCTATGTAGGGATGGGAAAGGTCCTACTCTGGAGCGAGAACTTGTCCAATATGACTCTTCTACACAAAGTGGATATGAGTTGGCTGATGAAATGGCTAGAAACCCCTCTAGTTCAGTGGGATAGAAAATTACATAATGTTTCAGAATCCAGACTGACTTGGATTAGAATTTCAGGCATCCCAATTACAGGATGGGACAAAAAAGTACTCTGGGAAATCGTTGGAATGCTTGGATCTACAGTATGCATTGATTATGCAACTACTAATCGCTCCTTTCTGGATGCTGCTTTGCTTTTAATTGAAATCAAATCCTTGGTAACTATACCCCCTAATCTAAAAGTTATTATAGATGATCACCTGTATACTTTGTATGTTCATGAAGTGCAAGATACTCAACCAATACAACATCTATGGGATTCTGATCTATCATCCACTTGTGATACATCTAATGACTATATGGAAGAAGAAGCATCATAGAAGGAAACTCTGGAAGAAGAGGATCTATCTATAATAACTCATCATCCCAATGCAGAACCAGTTTCTACTGAAGTAATGGAAGAGCCCTGTCTATACACTCCAAAAGGAGATACAAAGACACTTCAGACATCATTCTGGTCACCTCCAAAAATTGAATGGTGGCCTCTGGTGGCTTCCTCTGCATCATCACATGGTATGGCACAGGGAGGTAATGCTGGGGGACATGAAGCTCCAAAGGATATTACATCAGAACATATGACTTTGGCCTCACCTCAAATGCAAACTGTCCAAGAAAAATCACCTTCTGACATCACTCAACCTTTGGACTCACTTGAAGTGTCCCCCCAGTTGGAACATAACACAATTAACACTAGAGGAAGAAGGTCATCTCAGCAGGGTAACTCCACAGCACAGGGTCTACAAACAAGGAGTAAATCACGCAAGGCAAATGATGCCCAAGTAAATTATCAGAAAGAACACACTGCTCTGAGTGTCCGAATTGATCAACAAACTCCTAGAAATCATATTATATCACAAGTATCTGAAGAAGATGGCCTCAAAACCAATGAGCAGATAGAGTTAGAAGTGGATCAAATTATGGGGTTTGGAGAGAAAAATGGGGTTGATTATGGTGATTATCCTTCTATAATTCGTGATAAACTGAAAAACATAACTTCACAGGGAAGAACATTACATCACACTAGTAAAAGTGCTGGAAAGCATCAAGACATGTACCCCTCAGTCAATGAAGATAGTATCCTATAACATAAGAGGACTAGAGGGATTTGGCAGGAAGACAAGGCTAAGATGCTTCATTCAAAAACAACAAATGGATTTTTGAGTATTGAAGAGACAAAGCTGGAAGTTGTAACTCGTAATTTCTGTCAATCTTTATGGTACAGTGAAGATTTTGATTGGGTTTATAGTGGATCTTAGGGACAGTCTGGAGAATTATTGTGTATTTGGAACTGCAAATGATTTGGTAGTATTGGTTTGGGGTCAGGAAATGGAGTGTTGGGGGTAGCTGGACAGTGGAGAAGTGATGGTGATGAGATCCAAACACCCATAGTCATGGAATCAATACAAGAAGGGATGGACCCTGTGCGGTTGCCGGATAGCCCTATTACTAGAGCACGACTCAAACACTTTAAAGAGGGCCTTGTGGCCTTGATCCATGTCACTTGGGCTGAAGGTAGCATGCAAGAAGACACTCATTCAATTCACAAAGAAAAGGCCCAA
>JAOWBN010000008.1:439639-451672 GCA_028565015.1 Pinguicula moranensis | reverse complement strand
CTGATTGTCTCACTAAGGGTCTTAGGGCAATAGATATGGATAGACTTTGTAACAAGATGGGCTTGATCGATATCTTTTGCCCATCTTGAGGGGAAGTGTTAGAATGTGATTGTGTTCACATGAGCATATGATTATGTTCACATATGAGTGTGATTGAATTCACACTGGATATTTATGCTTATTTATAGGCGTATAGTTCCACTAGATGAATATGAAGAACAATTCTAACTCTATTTTACAGTTAAAAAAAAACCCAGATATACAGGTAAAAAATGGAGCTTACCACTCCTGGGATATTCACATTGGAAATGTTTCAAAAAGTTTAAAGCATATATTATTTCTTGAATTGAAGTAAGTTAGGAATAAAACAACTTAGCAGTCATCTATGTCTTTATGAATAAATAAATTAAGATGTAGCACAAAAGTAAAGAACCAAACAGAAACCACAAACCTCAGCAAGAAAGAAGGAATTTGTAAATCACAAGTGAAAGAAATCAAATTGGAGAGGAAAGATGTACCAATTCTACAATAAACATAATAGAAAAAGGAAATAAAATAAAAACGAAGAAAATATAAAAGCGACACCAGAAAGAATAGAGAGGGGTGGGTAAGATTTCAGTTCCTGGTTCCCCTATCATATTCTTTCCTATCTATGAATATTAAAATCTCATTATATTACATTTAGTATCATAGATCTTTTAAATGACTGATAAAATTAGAAAAAAAACATAATAATGCTTGTCTTGGTAATAAAGAAAAGCAATCAAAAGAGTACTGACGAAAGGCGACATTCAACAGTCATTCCATCCAAAGAGATTTTTTGCAGTGCAGTTCTTTATTCTTACCTCTCTCAATGAAAATATCTGTCAATGTCCCATCTGCATAATCACGAAGCTCCTGTTTGCTCATTGTTCCATTTATATCTTTATCAAGAGCAAGGAACATATCTGCAGTAGAAAAGGATATAAACAAACACATGCATTCAGTAATCAGGTTAGTAACAACATAATGCCATAACAAACTAGAACACGTGGTAAAGGGTCATTCACTCATGTAAGGAAGAAACACAAACATATGATTATGAAGCAAGCGGTGGAATTTCCTTTCAGAAAACCAGATGATGCTTTGGAAAAATTACTGGATGGGTCGAGTTTGAATTTGATAGTACAGCCATACGTGCCGGACGGGGCCAACTCATATCGTTCACTTACCATAGGGGACTGGCCTGTTATATAGAAGAGAGTATCTATCCCTAACTGATTCAGTATGAAACTCAACTAATTAGTATTACTGGTACACGGGTATTGATTAGAAACTCAAGAAGCTGTTTTCATTTTCTTCCCATTGAAACATCGAGAAACACAGGAGGTGAAAGTGCTCTGAAACAATTTGATTAGCACCATTAAGCCAGTTTTACACTGAAAATTTGTGCTGCTAATCAGCCACTAAACTATACTATTATACACTCTAATTAATTAGTTGTGCATACAATTACATCACGAATCCATACCATTCTAATAATAGTTGTTCTACTACAAATATATGCAACGGTAATATTCCAGTATAAGATAAGATCATACAATCTAGTAAAATTAGTCTAGGATGAAATTATGCATTTGCAAAGAAAATTCAAACTTGAAATACTATGATGACATTGTTGAAAGCTGTTCGAATGAGGTAAGCACTAAGCATCTGAAAACCGTTGCAAGTAAAACCGTTATTAACCTTCCCCAACAAATAACCAGACCTTATACAAGGAAAAGCGATCACAAAACACATTAGAAAAGCATTAAACACCATGACAATAATAGCACATTGACCAGAAGTAGAACAAATACTTTTTGAATTGGAAACAAATTACTGGTGGTGCAAATATAAACAACAATATAGAGGGGCAAATGAGACGAAAAAGCGGCTGTTGACGAACTATTACTAAAACAAAGGAGCCCTTACTGAGGGGAAACGATGAAGGGAAAGAAACTTTTCCAAAGGTCATGAAGTTTAAGTTGCTAGGATGCTATAATTTACAAGAAATCATTGATTGGGAGGCCAAGTTGATAGATTGGTAACTAGGAGGGATGGTTTTGAAAGCCAGTCAGAGACTTAATAGTGGAAAAGATTTACACCATGGATTGCAAGAAAGAGAGCGAATCAACCCAGCACATGCACAGTTGGATAGGTGCCACAGTACCATACTAATGAGACATGACTAGGTACAGGGACCTTCAAAAAGCACTAACCACATACGCGCTGGGCAGATGTCAAAGAGAACCAGTTTTCTGCTTGTTCAGTATCAGTAGCTTCTTCTTCACTTTCCTACAGCACACCAAGAAACATTAAAATAACAATAATAACAATAACAATAAAGGATGACAATATCTAGTCAGAAATAAAATGAAGTAGCAGATGCTCAGAGAAGTTTAGCGCTTGATGTCAGCAGAGGGAAAGAAGAAAAGGTTTTTCTTTAAACCATCTAAGTTGAACTCCACGTAAAATTTGTACATATGCAATAACAAGGGCTTGATTTAAAATAGAGTACCAAATCTGAAGAAATAAATAATATCAGACCCATTTAGAAGATATAATCCAGAAAAAGTAAGGAAATACCTGGTGCAGCTCCATCAGCTCTTGAAGACAATTACTAAGCAGCACCTTCTTTATGCAAGCTTTTCCTGTTATCGACTATTAATTTGTGTATGCTCAGAAGTAAACAAAACAGTAATTTAGTTAATATAACTGAAGGTCAACCTCGCTTATGTGGATCACAAAAGAAAAAGAATTTATGCGCTGCTATCCGGCAATACATCTGCACAAAAGCTGCAGGCATGTCCCTTAGCTGTGCCAAATTAGGAATAAGACCCCGTATATAGGATTCCATTTCCTATTTGAGAAAAAAAATGAGAAAGAAATCAGAACAATAAGCAAATAAAAAAGCAGTACTCATCCAGTATTAATTCATTACAAAGTAAATTTACTACTTGAGGTTGCAGAAAGCCATCGGAATCCTCATCAAGCTCGCTCATATCAATTCTAGCTTGCGTAAGTGACACCTGTTGTTAAAATGAAATATGTAAGGGGCACACGTCTAATTAAAGCTGAACAGAATCTCGTATATTGTCATTCCCATACAGCATCAAGGACAGACTAACTAAAATACATTCTCCAGAAGAAGCAAGCCTAGTTTTTGAGGATCTAGAGGATACAGCAACCAATCAACCAGCTATATATGTAATACAACATGATATATATAGCACAGTTTGATGAATAGGGCTCAGGAGCTTAACGGTCGAATTCATAACTGGGAGCAACTCAAGTAATAGACTAGACATTGTATAAATTTAAGATTTAACCCTTTGTTAATGCATCTTATAAGAGGCAGAGAAGAAGCAGATATAGTACAAGCCATTCTTAGGCTGAAAGAAAAAGAAAGAGTAAAAGAACACAATAAATTGCTAAATCAATCTACCAGAACTTTGATGGGATTCTATAGTAAAGCATAATCATTTTTACACTTCCTTTATCTATTGCTTTGGGGGCTGGTATGGACAGGAAAGGGTGAAGGTACCAACACAGTTTCACCAAAAATTGCTCATTCCAAGCCAAATAGATTTCCCAAGAGCTAGATAGACACATACAGAAAGAAATTGTAAGGGGCAAGCGGTAGCGTTCAATTATCTTTCGAGTTTATCAAGGGACTAAATGCCTTACCGTGCGCATTACATAGAGATAGAAAGGTAGGATGGAAATTCTGCCTGATTCATCTTTCTCAAACTTCATGAAATTTGATGGGCTAAAAAAGCGTCGGCATTTGGCGCCTATTTGTTCTGTACACACAGAAGCAATGTGGCAGAAGTCTTCATAATTCATCTGACATTATACATCAAATGTGTATTGAGTTCAATCCATTGACTGGAGCTTTAAATTAACTTAATTTAATTAGACAGAGTAAATTCAAAGGCTAATCATTTTTGCTGATGTACTAATAAAAAATGTAACAATAAGTACAAAAATACCACTAGAAAATGCAGAGTTGTAGTTCAAAATAAATCTTGTGACCAGTAAAATACCATCATTAGAAAGTTTGAATCAAGAAAGTGCCACTAAGATAAGTTACCGATTTGAATATTGAGTTCAGGACAAATGACACCAAAATTTTTCCAGTTGCATTGGTGACAAAATATGTACGACTGAGTGCCAATATGCTTGTAGGCTTATGTTTCACAGATATAAGGGAAGTCCACAGTCTGCAAATTAAAATATTTGACTGTTTGATATGGATCTCATCCCATAATGAGGGGTATTATGTAACATTATTAACAAAAAGAGTGTTAAACATATTGCAAGTTATGACAACATTCTTTCTCAAAACATCTCATGTACAAGGGTATATGACAATGCATGCTGGAAGTGCAGGAAACTGGAAGTATGCTATTATAAGTTCTGTAATAGCTACTATTTTTTCTTGATTGAACATTAGCAAGTAATCTCACATACTGTTTCAGGCATCTTTAGCAAACAAAGAAAGAAGTGAATTCCTGCTAGAAAGATCAACCAATGAAGAAGACGGGTAAACTGTAGCAGATGAGAAACCAAATATCAAAGCCTACAGATGGCAATCCAATAGCCCCAGAAAAGTTTAAAAATATTAACTCCAAAAGCTTTATAAATCTTAAGTTCATTGATGCTGACTAACATAAATGGCATACCAATTGTTTATTAACAGAATATGGATTCCTTCTAGTGTTGTTATGGGTGAGGGGCGCACTGAGGCAATTGAATAAAAAATTGGGGCAACGAGGCGATGGGGCGCTCTAACCCATTTACGACAATACGAACCCATCAAAAAAAACCTTTCGGCACCTTTTAGTACAACTGAATGTGAAAGAACTGAAGGGGCTATCTAAAATAACAAAAAAAGGTTGTTTCTCGCGTGCGCGCCTCGTAGCGCCCCAACGCACCTCGCACGCCCCGGCAATGCACCAAGGATATCGTTCACCCCAGCTACGCAATTATCCCGTGCACCCCGCGCGCCCCAAACAACACTGATTCCTTCATGACTAACAAAAAGATTGGTTAAGGAGTATTCACAGGGCCTGGCTAATTGTCACTGGTTGTATCAAAATAATAGCAATCGAAAGGAAAAACACTTAAAGTCCAATTGAAGTAAACGGAAATTGAGGGAACTATTCACTACCTTCTCTGCTCCAGTAGCATCATCAATGACACAGTTCTCTCTCAGACAAACCCACATAGCATCCAGATCATCAGCATTCAGCAAGAGATCAGATTGTTTCTGATTAGGGAAAAAGGTATTAAACTTGCAGAACAGAAAATTTAAACAAATCATGACATAGTCTCAGCAGCTTCTTAAAATGTGAACTCCATGAAGGAAAAACATCAAGAAGAAAGAGAATGCTTTACCCTACAAGGGAAATAAGAGAAAAATATAGCAAACCATCCCAAAAGCTACTAAATTTCCTAATTTATGGTGTTCCAAAGGAAGGATGCTGAAATGAAATAGTAGAACGAAAGACGTACGACACATCTATGAATAGTATAACAAAAGCATTTAACTAATACCTTGAGAAAGCGATACTTAGCCAGCCTCTGAACCCTATGGCTGATGGAACCCTCTTCAGGTTTCTAAAATCGTAAAGCATAAGAAACTAAAGTGATAAAAAGAAATGCGCAAATGAGCACTTAATATCCAAATCTACCTTCTTATAGAAGCTCGGAATTCCGCCAGCTTCAGCGCTCTTTTTTTGCTTCTCTCTAAAGATATCCAGCAAAAAATTTTTGGTCTCTAGTTCTGGAATGTAGAATTCAAGATTATCCCGGGCAATCGTTCGTATGAAAATTAATAGTGCAGGCAAATTTGAGGATATACATACCCATGAGGGCTTCGGATCCAAGCCCGGTACCGGATCCAATGTAGCGACGGAGATTACGAACCCAAAGCATTGAAGCTGCGGTCTGGATTTTCCTCTGCGACGGCGCATCGCCATCGCCTGAACCACAGTACATTTCAATTATTCCTCAAAACCTTGATCCCAAATTATGCCAGTCTCGAAGGAAACCGCTTGCGCACATGGAGCGACAGACAGCACTGGTCGTTTGTCCGGTGGGTGTTTTAAAAGTTGGCTGCAGTCATTGCACTATAGAGATGGGGCGGTTTGGTTTCGTACTATTTATGATTCCATTATCGATGTTCATTGGTTTGATTGGTGGTTTTAATCCTCACAATTTCCATCAGTTTTTAGGCCGGTTTGCGGCGGTTTTAAGATGGTTTGGTTAATAATATAGTTTTAACGTTTAACATAACCGATTTTTTTTTAGATTTTTTTTTTTAAATTTTGTTATTATTTTATAAGTTTTATTTACTTATATTATAATTTTTATATATTATAAGTTTTATTTACTTATATTATAATTTTTATATATTATAAACATATAACTCACAGTAAAAATTATAAATATAAAATAAAGTAATGAAACTACATTTACATTAATAATATAAATGAAGTTACATTTATATTACAAAATACAAAAATTTACATTAACATTTACAATTTAAATTAATTTATATTTATAATATTTTTTTAAAAATATTATTATTTTAATAAATAATAATAAAATAAAAATATTTTGAAAAATATTATCTCCCTTCTTTTCTTAACCTTTAACCCTAATCAGCTAAGGGGTGTTTGCAAGTTATTCTGTTTATGGAGAAGTAACTTTTCAAAAGTTCTTTTGACAAAAGGAACTTTTATGAAGAAGTTGTAAAGTGTTTGCAAAATATGTTTTACTATAGCAAAAGTCATAAATACAGCGTTTGCAAATTGTATTATAAAGCTAATTTTCTTAACATATAATTTAGAAAAGACAAAAATATCTTTAAATTAAGTTATTTGAGAAATATATAAGGGTACAAATATCAGAAATTTAAATTTTTAAATAATTAAAAAAATTGCGACCACCAGAAGCACTTCAAAAGCCACCCAGGGATGCTTCTGACTTTTGACTTTTTTTTACTTCTCCACGGCCAAAAATCAAAAGTCAAACGCCAAAAGCCAAAATTGCAAACACTCAAAATAGGCTATTTCACCACCAAAAGCCAAAAGTAACTTTTTTGTAGAACTTGCAAACATCCTATAAGTTATATAACTTACTTATATAACTTATAAACTTATATAATTTATGAATTTTATATAACTTATACACGTTATATAACTTTTAAACTTGGAACTTATAAACTTATACACTTTATAGAACTTATAAACTTATATAACTTAAAAACTTATAAACTTATAAATTTTATTAACTTAAAAACTTATAAAAATTTTATAATTTATAAATTTATAAACATTAAATAACTTATAAATTTTTATAACTTATAGGCTTTATAAACTTACAAATTTTATATAACTTAAATCCAAAGCAGGGAACGAAACACAAATTTTAAATTAAATCCGTCACTATATGAGAAATAGTAATTTTTTTAATTTACTTTGTTAGCTGATTGAACTTCCAAAGAGCAAAAAAACTATTATGATTAATTATTAAAAAACATTAATTGTTGTAATCATTTAAAATAATTAGTAAAGTAGTTTTTTTATTTTATAAAGTAGTATTGTTTTTTATTCTTAATCCCTGTCTTTTTTTTTCCCTTCTCTTCTATTTTGTCTTGTATTTTATCTTTCTTATTCCTTATGATTCACCAAAGAAAAGAAAGCATGTACATTTTTAGTATCCCAACATTGCATCCCTTGCTTTTCTTCTAATTAGGGATGGCCAAACGAGAATTCGGGATGGATATTGGTCATACCTGAAACCATCCCGAAAATAAATAGGACCAAAAACCTGGTCTCAAATAACCGAATTCCCAAATTTTTTAAGAATTCGGGTAATAAGATGGGACAGGTTTCGGGAATTTTCGAAGTCATATGCCTAAAAATTGGTAATTGGGACGGGTATGGCGATCACCCGAATCCGTCCTGAAAATAAATGGGACCAGAATCTGATCCCGTTCCCATCCCGAATTTCCAAAAATTTTAAGAATTCGGGTAATGAGACGAGACGAGTTTTGTGTTTCAAGAAATCCCGAAACTGTTTGGTCATCTTTACTCCTAACCCAATTACGAACATCAGAATAGCCCAACTACTCTATGCCTCAGAGTTCGCAGGCCGAGGTTGAATTAAACTAGCACAAAAGGTTGAAAGAGTAAAACAAGTAAAAGACTAAGACCACCTGATGTAGCCTTTGCGATTCCCAAAACAAGACCAATCAACACCGGTATCCCTTCCAACAGTTTAGTGTGCCGGCGGCGGAGGTGATGGAACTGATGAGAGACGACGGTCGTGCACCAAAATTGGATGCCCACGAGTTGCTGGATGAAGCCCCAACACTAGAGAGGTAAAATAGGCACCATTCAACAATAAGTGACCGTCAGTTCTCCAATTCCAACTCTTCCATTCACATTCAGGCGCATCCTCGTGTTTGGTCACCTGAAACACAGATTGTTAGTTCAAAAATATTTAAAACATTCTAATTAATTTATTTATTAAGTTTTAGGGTTAGAAATTTAAAAAAATTAAATTTGTTTTTAGAGTTTAGGGTATGACTGCCAGAAAGATGACGGTCACACCACCACTAGACCGCGGAATTTGGCGGTCTACGCCCAAAAATATTCAAATTTTTATCTTTTAATTTTTAATTTTTTTAATTTTCGGCGATCAAACCTACACAATTGTTCGCCAAAAATCCATCAGTCAAATCGCTAAAAATGGTTTGACCGACTTTTTGGCCATTTTTTTAACAGTCTTAGGCCGATTTTCTAGTGGTTTCAATCGCAGAAAAATTGGCGGACCATTTTTTTTTAAGAAAATCATCGGTCGCTGAAAGCCAAAATGGCAAACCATGACCAGACCACGTGACCTTCGGTCATGGATTTTGGCAATCGAAAAACTAGTGGTCAGCTAGACCGACAAAAAAATGTTTAGTTTCCTACTTGCTATCGTTTTCACAAATCTGGGATGCATTCGTTACGCACATTTTCGAAATGTTTCGAATTATAACAAAAAATTGTTATTTTTGCCACATCATTAATTAGATTAACAATTTCGATAATTTCCTACTTGTTGTCCTTGGTTAAATATGATATATCTCTGTTATGTCATTTATTAGACTAGTAATTGACAAAATTGCCTCGACTGTACACCATTTAAGCCCTAATGCTTTTGTCCTAACCCTAGCCGTAGCCCCATCTCCTCTCTTCGACTAGTCGCTCTTGGATGGCCTCGAAGAGGTTTTCACTTCTACTTTATGCCGAAAAGAAGATGCCTCAGAATTTACCCACGGTGGGGGTAGATGATTCTACGGACGAGCTCTCCAAAGAGCCAGTTTGACTAGGCGACGCATTTGAAATGCCTATTGAGGTCAACGAGACACCTCCTCCAACCAGTCTGTCGCCTGCAATTCCATATTTGGGCTCATGCACGACATTAGCCACATAACCTGAAGGGAAGAGAAAACTATTTACTGGAAAAATACGGTATGGCCGACTCCTCCGAGTGAGGGAGCAGAACTATCACGATGGAAAAAGGGTTTAATATGGCTATATAGGCAACATGGATGACACCGTGGAAACCGAGTTCGTGGAGTTGCCATCATAGCTCGGTATGGAACAAAGACGTTAGTATTGTGCACTAAGACCAATCACTTTAAGGCACTATAACGACACTTTTATATTCATGCATATTTATTAGTAGCATACTTAATTACTTGATTATTGTTCATTAAATAATTAAGTGTTTGTATTAATAACTTAAAGTAAATCATAATGAGTTGTGATGGTGTGACTACTTTAACAAAGTTATTAATACTAAAATCACTAACCTTAATATTAGTAAAAAATGACATAACTAATATGGATAGGTTAGCATATTTTAAGCTGCTTCATTTTAAAGGACGCAGTTGAGATAATTGACTATGGTGTAGAAACACCTAAACTAGAATATGGATGCTTGTAGTTGATAAGTCCATCAGATTGACCCAAAGAGAGATTGTCATATTGTCAATGGTAAATTCTCTAAGAAATAGTAAGTATAAGTGATCCTTAGACTTGAGATCATTATGGTATCTTGAGTGATACGATCTTCAATAAAAATTACGATCTTGTTATCAGCTTATGCAAAGTATTCTAATTCACATGAAAATTTGGATTCGAGGACAAATCCTTCCCAGGAGGGAGGGGATGATGTGAATGTTGGAGGCTCGAGACGAATTTGGATTCTTGCATGGTTTAAAATAATTGGACTATGCAATGTGAATTACAACAAAGCGCAATTTCGTGGTTTCTTTCAATCAGATGCACAAACATCGTCGGATCAGTATGAAAATTTAACTAGAGTCAGAGGACTCATTGGGTGTCTTCTTGTTCAATGGAAACCTGATTTAAACAGTCCAATCATGCTATATGAATTTCATACCAAACTCCTTTTATTTGTTCACGATATGTTATTCGCTGTTTTTGCAGTCTCAATTTTATTGGCGATCGAAGGTCTTAATGTGTTCCGATCGAATTGAAATTTTATCCAGTGACATAGAACATCTCATGCCATGTGCTGAGAAAAGGAGATCAAATTTTAATGGTCCGATGATGAGTCATTATTATGGGACCATACTATTGTCAAACTAGAAGTTTGCCCGCGACTTTTGAAAACTAAATCAAGCATATGAGATGTTGCACGTGTGAGAGACCATGACCCCTACTTGAAGATGCCAAGATGGGTGTTCATTTTCCTTATTATGTCTTTTAATTAAATTAGTCTATTAGTTTGTGAGAATTTTAAATTTTTATGTAATTAGGTAATTTCCTACTTTTTAGGAATTAAGTTAAGATGGGTTTTCTACTTAGGTAAAGTCCAAATTTAATAGGATTTAAATTAGATAGAGCTCAAATAAAGTTTGAGGATTAGAATCCTAAGGCTATTAAAATTGTAGCCTATATAAAGACAGATTTTGTCCCTTTTGACGACAGGTTTTTTGACGATAATTTATTTTAAGATTTGAGAGAGATCTTTTTATTTATTGAATTCCAATTCTAAAAAGAATTAGATTGCATGCATCTTAGGGTACATGTAAAGGTTGATTCTATGATACTCATATTCATTATAGAGTATATCCTCGGATAAGCGTTTGATTGAACCTCTGATGTACATTCATTTCTAGAATAGTAGTAGTTAACTAGGGGTTGATGATGTTTGATTGGGTTTCTACGGCATAATATGCTTTTTTTAATCTCCATTCTTTTCCACCCTTCTATTTTGTGTAACTTTTTTTTGGGTTGCACAATTTATCCTTCTATTTTTATTAATTTTGAAATTTGCTTGATTCATGAGTTTTTATTGATACAAGAATAAGTTTCCAACTCCACATTTACATTCCACGAGTAAAAATTCGCATCGCTGAGTGTGGAGTATCACTATTTGATCCTATTTGGAATTGCCCGTAAAAGGGTAATGATATATAAGTATTGGAAGTGATATGAAGTATGGGAGGATTGCAAATTATCACTTAAGAATTCACCACTCTTAAATGGTTAGGGGAGATATCAATATGGTCGCTTGTAATAAATTATGACTAGAAGTATTTGATCAAAGCATAAGATTAATTAGAAAGGAGTTTCTAAATACTTAAGGATAATAATTTTGGGTAAAAGAAATTGAGAGAATATATCAAACGAGGATGACAAATAACCTCTATATGCTTGATTGGGATATGTATAGGTGAAGGGATAACAATTACACGATAATTAGTTCTGTAAAGAGACAGTCTCGTACCTTCACTATTCTCAATGTTTGGGTGACCATTATATAATACTAGATGTCAGTCATGATCTATGAACATAAATTGGTGATTAATAAATTAAAAGAGTTTAATTTAATAAGCATAATTAGATTATGCTAATTTATGGTTTATTGTCGAGTTATTGAGAATCACACCAATTGTTGAGGGACCTAATTGCACCAAGA
>JAOWBN010000008.1:379627-393122 GCA_028565015.1 Pinguicula moranensis | reverse complement strand
TGGTTTTCACTTGAGTTGCTGAAAAAGATCATCCTTGTCCATCCATGTAAATACTGTAAATCTTTAGTAGTTATCTTTCATTGCTCGTATTGAAAATAGAGAGAAATTGTTGGGTTCTTCTTATTCAACTAAAGGAACTACACGCTTATAAATAGACATACATCCAATGTGAATACTTACGTGTGAACGGAATCATATGAATGTGAACGTGATCACATTCGTTCACATTCAACAGCTCGACACCCTGAATTTTGTATGGTGCCTATTCCAATGTTAGCAGTTAGCACTTCCGAGTGTTGCAGTACTATGTACCTGTGTATAACATAACTGAATGTTTACTTTAGTGCCTTTGTAACTATAGTAAAGAAGATACATCAAATTGATCAGTCAGCTCTAGTGCAAGCAAATTCATGTCCCGGTGAAGGGAATGTAAAGATGACACAGTAAACTTGGCATGGAATTACCTGACACGTTCTGTTTCGTAAAAGGTGTAACTACCAAATAGATTCAGACCCCCAAATTGTTGGCTTAGTGTTTGAGGACAAGTATCTGGAGCATGACTCTAGAATTCAAATACCATTGGTTGTAAACAATTTTATGGGATCAAAGGCCGTGCTTCACCTGATCTATGGAGGCGCTTTTCACCCCATGAATTATTTAGATCAAAAATATTTCGAACACCACATTATTATCCCCCAAAAAACTACCAAATAGATTTTCTTCATTGTATGATTTAGGGGTGTCCAATGGGTTTATCGATAGCGGTAAGCCCCTCATCACTTCCGCTTCTGTTAAGTTAACGGATTTGAAAATTCCATCTGCTTCCTCTAACCGTTATTCCGCTTCCGCTAATATAGCGGTAGCGATAGCGAAATCCGCTAATTCCACTAATAAATAAATGCCTAGCAGCCTATGAATGATTATTTTTTTTAAGAGTTTATCAAATTCTGACAATCTTTTATAACATTTTCAGCAAATTAAACTTGTACACCCAATGAATCAAATATATAAATTTTCTGCTAAAACAAGTAGTAAAAACACGAATTATAAAAAGAATTAAAGCAGTGGCTAATACACAAGAATATTAATAGGAGACTGCTGATAATAGGTAGGAACTAAGAAAATAACAGATTTCTTAAAACATCAACTTGTAACAGACAACCGTAAATTAATCAACAGTTCAATTGTTCATTCCACTTGTTGATATCAATGCAAAACAATTAGAGTCCAACAACATAACTTTAGCAAGTTTCAACAATAAAACAAACAAGCAATCCATTTTTCATTCTAGGTTCAGGATGAATATCAAATTGTAAGTCGTGACATAATTTCCTGTGGAAACTTATTCAATTTATATTTATATTTTTTTTAAAGTTAAATAATAACGGTACTAGTGGAATTAGCGGAACATCGCTATTGCTACCGCTATTGTTTCCGCTAATATAGTGGAATGCATTTTGTTCACCGATATTCCGCTATTCCGCTATTCCGCCGCGGAAGCGATAGCGGAAACGATAATGATTTTTCGCTAATTCCGTTTCCGCTGGACACCCCTCGTATGATTGATTTTAAACATAGAAGACAGATCATCCGTCTTGCATTTCATAACCATACTACGCGTCGTATGCCTAAATCAAAGATCTACTACTCATAACTTAATTGGATATCCTTATCCATAAGTTAGAGGAGTTGAAATCATTTCTCTTTAAAGAAATATCAATATGACAGGCAGCGAAATAATATTTGAAACAACAAAACGATCACGAAGCTATAGTGGCCATGGGGAATGGAAAAAAAAAAAAGGGCAAATTGTTTTTAACGGGGGTGGGGGTGGGGGGTGAGTATGAAAAATACACGAAAAAATATTTTGTTCGAGAAAAAACATAATTCTGTTCAGGGGCAGCCGCTCCCACCCCACCACTCGTAGAGTCTCGGCCCCGAACAAAACACCCAACATTTTCTCAATTCCTTCCTTGCCAAGAGGAAAAACAACTAATCATTCATCCTTGAGAAGAAAAAAAAAATCTCTTTGGGTGTGATGTGAAATGAGAATCCGGTTGCTTAATAGTCCACCATATTGATTGAAGTCGTTGTTGCCCTGCCAACGAAGTTACTTTTATTGCTCAGCATTATTCTAAGCATATTTTTGTTCCTTACAGTTGTCACTACGTAGCCGTAATTTGTGATTATCAATCATCATCAGTGTTGTAAGGACCAGCAACAGCCTAACAAATTTTGACGGATCGAACTGAAACGTGTGCACATGTTAGCCTTCATACATGGTGGTGCAATCAATTTTAATCCGGGGCATCTAAAAAAAAAAAAAAAAAAAAAAATTTGGGACCAAAAATAGTCTTAAAAAAATACATAAATTTTTTACTTAAAAAAAAAGTCGATCTATAAGTTTCGGAAAAATATATGACTGATCCACGTCTCATTGTTGACCAGTGAAATTGTTACAATACCTACCAAATAAATGTTACATATTCATATATATTAGGAATCCTTGTTTGGAATTGATTTTTGAGGTACCCATTGGAGTAGAGGTGGACAAATTTCCCGAATCCCGCAGTTCCGAATTCCTAACTCTCGAAATCCCGAAGGGCCATGCCAACATTGGAGAATTTGCTTTCTGTTTTTACGATTTTTCCAACGGTTGGTTACAGACTGTTATTTATTCGTTTGTACAAACGCAATTGTCAATCCGCATGCTTTCATGCTTTCGTAATTCTATTATTATTATTATTATTATTATATCCCCACGCCATAGAAAGTGAAGCAAAAGGCCAAAACAAAAGCTATTAACAGTAAAACGTGGACGCCTTCCACTCACTCTCCTGATTCTTTTTTCGCTCCTTACAAAAACATCCAAAACCAAACCACAAATATCTCCACACAACACCAGACAGCTGTGCTGTGTTTCTCCAGACAAGAAAAGAAAATGGCGAAAACCGCCGCACCACCGCTCCTCCTCTTCCTCCTCCTCCTCATTTTCCACCGCCCCTCCACTGCCGCTGTTGGCAATATAAAGACGGTGGTGGTGCTGGTGATGGAGAACCGCTCGTTCGACCACATGCTGGGATGGATGAAGAAGTTGAACAAGGAAATCAATGGCGTCGATGGGTCCGAATCGAACTTTATCAACGCGACGGATCCGAATTCGACCCGATTCGTGTTCGGCGATCAAGCTCACTACGTGGATCCGGACCCGGGACACTCGTTTCAGGCTATTAGGGAACAGATTTTCGGGTCGGCGGATACCTCCGCCACGCCGGCGCCGATGATCGGATTCGCTCAGCAGGCGAACGCCATGAATGCAACCATGCCACAGAGTGTCATGAATGGATTTCTGCCAGAAAAGGTGCGTGTATAGTAATAGTAAATTTCTATCTGGTGGTGGTGCACACTGACCGGGGGCTGCGGCCCCCTTTTCATTCTTATTTAATTAAAATTTAAAAAATATTGTTTATTGAAGAACTTGATGGTTTCTTCTTTTTTGGCTGTAAATTCATTTTCAAATTGTAGTCAACTTTGCCACTTTGAGGTCTCGCCCAATCAATTAGTTTGGTTTGTTGTAGTAGTCACACTATTTGGTCTCAACTTCCAACAGCTTTTTTTTTCACTTAACTAGAATCAGAATCCAAGATTTATACCCTTTAATGACCAGCTTTTTTATGACCATTTTTATTTTTGGGTATGCTTTGATATTTTAACTAACCGCCATATTAAATCTTTCAGAAATTTCCGATTGGCTAGATGTGGCACAAAATTCGCGGACATCTTACCATCTTTCAACTATGTTCCACCAATTTTTAATATTTTAAAATATATTATACTAATTATATATCATGTGTATTTATATGTATATGTGTAAGTATATTATAATTTAACTGTAATAAATTATTAAAAACATAATTTATTACACGCACTTCAGATACACGCCACTTACCCAAAAAAAACTTCAGATACACACCACATTAAATAATCGCATGTGAAAGTGAAAATTGAGAACAGGTAACTGGTTAGAATTTTTTTTTGGTATGTCTGGTAACAGATTAGATGAATGAATATAATTTAATTACCATAAATATTCTTGAATTTAAATTTATTTGACGGGTCGGGCCCAACTCTAATTGCCATACCATAAGTTTGGTAAAATATTCCCTTTAAAATTACTTTCCTTTTCAGGTAGCGGTTTACGGGTCCTTGGTGTCGGAATTCGCAGTATTCGACCGTTGGTTCGCCTCCGTCCCAGCGTCGACGCAGCCCAACCGCCTCTACGTCCACTCCGCCACCTCCCACGGCGCCACCTCCAACATCGCGTTGGAGCTCGCCAAGGGCTACCCGCAGCGCACTATCTTCGACGACCTCTACGACGCGAAAAAGTCCTTCGGAATATACTTCCAGAATATTCCGGCGACGCTCTTCTACCGGAACCTTAGACAGCTCAAGTACGTTGGAAACTTTCACCCTTACGACATCTCCTTCAAGAATGACGCGAAGAACGGGAAGCTCCCGAGCTATGTTGTGGTGGAGCAGCGGTACATGGATTCCCGTGAGGAGCCGGGCAACGACGATCACCCGTCTCACGATGTGTATCAGGGACAGATGTTTGTGAAGGAGGTTTACGAGACGCTGAGGTCCAGCCCGCAGTGGAATAATACCCTGTTCCTCATCACGTACGATGAGCATGGCGGGTTCTACGATCACGTGCCCACGCCGAACCGGGGCGTGCCAAGCCCGGACGACGTCGTCGGACCCGACCCGTTTTTCTTCAAGTTCGACAGGTTGGGAGTAAGGGTGCCGACGATTGCTGTGTCCCCGTGGATCAAGAAAGGAACTGGTAAGAACCCTAATTCATATAACTAATTACTAATTACTTCGATTAATTTTATTTTACTGAAAAAAAATGCATTCTTCCGTATTGCTCATTCTAGCTCGATTTTGAATGTTAGAGGTATACACTCATCAATTGCATTGTTACAAATATGCCTGATTTTACTTTAATTAGAATATATAGGGGACGATTCTAATAATTATCCCCATTCCCATTTAATGAACTGTCAAATTCAGATTGATATTGACTGTGCATGTGCTCTCACGTCTTATTGAGGTTAGGTTTTCTATTTAATGATGATGAACCAATTAATTAAATTGATGCAAATGAGTCCACAGAAACGGAAGTGGTCCTGAAACTTAAATAAGACATATATTAGAGGAGAATCATGAATTATTGAGACCGGAGCGAATAGATTATGGGAATAGTATGAAGACTAGTGGTGCCAAAATTAAGTACTTTTTTTACTTCTAACTAACAAAAATGAGGGGAAGGGAGGGGAGAGCTGGACTCATTTTGATTATGTAATTTTGAGAAAAAAAGAAAATAAATGGAAATCGAGAGCATGACTCAGGATTCTTTTGATAAAAGTTCATGTTTCTATATTTTTCTGCAAATTTCTATACTTTCTAGCCTACAAGATAATCACTATCTTATTTCGGCTTCATGGAGCTAGGGGCGGTCGCCCCCACCCACCGCAGCCTAGCTCCGTCCTGGACGGAGGCCCCTCATCCCCTGGCTCCACCCACATCCATGATTATCTGATTTAACTTTTTTATTGGTTCCTTTTTAACTCGATAGTATTGTTTTGTTTTATTTTTGAAAAAATGCACATTAATGGTTGAAACCTGATGCCTGCAGTAGTTCATGGACCCAACGGTTCTCCCAGTCCAACATCAGAATACGAGCATTCTTCCATTCCAGCAACGATTCGAAAGATCTTTGGCCTCTCCTCTCCTCCTCTCACAAGGCGAGAGGCATGGGCAGGCACATTCGAAGGCATCCTTCAGATGCTCAATGAGCCTAGAACCGATTGTCCCGGTCAGACATGGCTTCGATTCTTCTGAGTTTGTTCTGATATCGTATTAACTAATCATATCATTTCTTGATACGTTTCGAATTCATTCACCACAGAAAAATTACCTGTTCCGGTTAAGATCAGAGAGGGAGAAGCGAATGAAGATGCCAAGTTGAGTGAGTTTCAGCACGAGCTGTTTCAGCTTGCGGCTGTTCTGAAAGGAGACGACATCCTAACAAGCTATCCAGGGAAGCTTGGAAAGGATTTGACTGTGAGGGAAGGGAAGGAGTACATGGCTAATGCTGTGAAGAGCTTCTTTGAAGCTGGATTTATGGCAAAGAAACTGGGAGTCCATGAAGAACAGATTGTGAAAATGAGGCCATCACTGTCTACGAGAACATAGAAGCGTCAAACATGCAACCAGCAAGCACAGACCAGTGGCTCTGTAATATGTTATCAATGTATCAGCTCTCCATTACCTGGGGATTGTAGTGGTGCAAGGACATGCGTGATCACTGGGTCAATAGGAAAAAGTATATGTATCATGAATGATGTAATGCTAAAAAGTAATTCCTGGGCTTGATCCCAATGCAAAAATCTAGATTGATGCTGTTCGGGGTAAAAGGATCTCGGAGTGAGAGATCGAAAGCTTTTTTGTTTTACCAGCAAGAGTTCAACATCGATTCTATAGGCGTCTAAAGGACCAGTTTGTGTTAAAAGTAATGTCTTTCTCCTGTCAGGTATTGCTTCCGATGATTAAGTATTGTCGCACAAGAATGCTGTGAAGGCTGCGAGCCATGAAACTTCAACCTCTATACTGATTCCGATCAGCGGAGAGAGTCCATGCAATATCTAAATAGTGTCCCAGTCGGGAATGTTTGCACTTGCTTCATTCACGGCTTTTACAAGCCTCACCTGCGAATAGAGTTGAGATATACTCAATTCGACAAAGAGGATGTGAATAGCAAGCTATATCACAGAAAGGAGTTTGCTCAAGAGCCGTAAACACAGGTGCTGCCATAGTATCATATCGCATAGACGTGGTAGAATAGTGTTTTTAGACAAGCAATGCTAATGAAAAAACGTACCACGCTTTCAGGGACACCCGGAGGAGGTAATGATATATTTCGTGGGGGAGGGCCGTGAAGGTGAGATCGCTTGTCAAATCTCCATTCTCCGATCTTGCCATAAGTTAATTCTCCCTGTTTTACTTTTAGTTAGTGAGAGAATGCTGACGCAATGGAAGGAAAAACAAAAGATAAGCATGATTCCCATATAAAGAAGATGTTGAAGATTGAGGCGTCTGGAACCATATCCTGCTACAGAATGATCATTGGAATGATTCAATCAAAGCTGTTCACCTTCATGTTGTAATCACATCCATACGTATAATGTATGATGAACTTCTTCCCAACGTCCAAATCCCATGGGGGCTAAAAGAGGATCAAAGATAAATTTGTGATGGAATATTACAACAAATTACAAGGATGACAATGGAATCATGCCAACCTGTATCATGAAGTCTTTGCGAAGAATATGACGCACTCCATGCAAAGCAGATGCAACGGCATAGCCGTACCTACAATATGGAGATGTGACGATAGAATAATACCCAGTTTTTACGGTAGTTTCATTCGCGCATGCACAGGAAAGACAAAAGAAAGTAAACCACAGATAAACTCACATTTCCAGAACCCAGCCAAAGGCTTTATCAGTTTCCGGGTCATCTTTCATCCTCAAGGATACATTCATCCACGTTGGTGCAATATTCTCCAAAATGGACTACATTTGTGCACCAATGTAAACGTGAACATATTGGAGGAAATGTGTAAAACAAAGAAAATAGAGCTGAAAATCTAGGATACGAGTAAAGTTTCTAAAAGAACTGGCAAGAACATGGCATTCTCCATCTTTCAGTAGTAATGATATTTCAGAATCTGTACAGCTTTTGGAGTTTAATCGTTTGGAAGTAGATGATATTTCAAGAATGATCTTGCCAAATGTCTTAGCCAGTTTGTGAGGCTCCCTCACTCCATAGTAACTATCCTTAACACCATAATCTACAGTAGCTGCATTTACCATCTTCAAATAACCATTTCCCCCAAGGTCAAGGGTTCAAACCAGCGGTCCTTGGCTTAATGATTATAGAGATGTTTAATTTCGCTCTAGATCAACACCCTGATATTGAATTATCAAAAAAACTTAACATTCACCATTTTTATCTACCAACGCTTGTTTGCTAAACCTGTGTCATAAATATGCACTAACACCACAATAGATGAAATGAGAAAATTATAAGACATAAAGCAAATCATTAAAAATCAGAGTAAAAACACCATACCTTCTTGATTATTACAGGAGAATTGCCGATTGGATCAACATTGTTTACTGGACCTTTCTCCTCGGGATAATATTTCCTTATAATTTTCTCATGATCAGCTGGTTTTATGTAGAAAAAAGGGAATGCAGCAGGAATATCTCCATGAGCCAAATTTGGCAATGGATTGACAATTACATGATCAGGTTCTGCCATTAGAATGTATCTGCATCAGCAATATGATGACCAACATTCAGAATATGGAAATAGTGAGTCCTCTGATGCTCAAGCAGGAAAACGTACTCTTCCTCAATAGTGGCTTTCTCCAGCCACTGGACAAATGCCCAAGGCCGATTTAGTACAATGTAACCCTGTTGCAAAATTCAAATACAAGCAGTTAAGAAGAGAAACAGTTCAAACCCTACCAAAAATTTGTGAAAAGCCTCCAATTTGAGAACAAAAATAGAAAACATTCTGTCATCAAGTGGTTTTCATACTTCAAGAGTATCGATAAAAATACATCCCATAAGAGTTCATTGAGGATGCACCCCATCAAAAGAAATGCACCATGTCAACAGAAAAAATAAAAATAAAAATTGTTTATGCATCAGCATCAGCATCATCACTGTGCAAATTGAACATGATAGAATTATCTTCCTCTTCAAAAAGCTAATTTTTATTTCAACTTTGAACCAATCAAAATACTAGGGTATGGATAATCATATGTAACTTAAATCTTATATTAAGAACTTCGCCTACTAAATTATTGATAGCCTCCAGATGAATGCCACAACTCTAACTAATAAATCTGGCCCAAGAAAATATGGTATACCCACGAGCAATGTCAAAAATATTAAAATGGAAAACTTAATAAGTAAACTAGTCCCATGACTATTACTTTAAACAGACATATAGATCCGATTATCACAGTTTTACTAGACAATTAGTTCAGATTATAATTTGGAGACAAGATACTGATAGGAGTTCTAACTTGTACTAAAAATTCTGACCTTATGCAAAACCCTACAGAGGGATAAGATGTAGAAAAGCAACAAAGCGGTCCAAGTCAAGTGGCAAATCCACTATTTACATTAATGCAATACCATACATAGGCGTAAGTAAGCATGCTCGTGGGAAACTGTCCTAGAAGACATGCATGAGAATTATTCTCATTAAAAGTTTGACCCATTTTCAGCTTAGATATGCTCCATCAGTATAGTGTAAAGATTACAGCTTTTTGAGCACTGCAGAGTGGACTATGACGCATGACCATTTTAAAGTGTAAAACACTTACCCATTAGATTCCCAGTATGTAGCAAGATAGTCGCTGAGCTATACATTAAGTTATACAAGTAATATGTATATAGTGCTTACCCGGTCAAGCCCTTCCGGAAGAGGATCAACAACCATAGTTGGCATCTCCTCCATCAGATTATCAGGTTTTCCTGAATGCAAAATTCGAGTAAATCCTCCCATATCTGATCCAGGCACATCTTTCATCTTCTTGTACCAGTAGTACATAATCCGACATTGCCATTTGCTATAAATTGCTTCAGTGGCTGTCAATGCAACATGAAATTTCGGACCCCCTTCCACTTTCAAAACATTAGGCCTGCTAATAATAGGATCATGCGGATCCTCGGCATCATTTCTAACAGCCTTGTGCATCACCAACGTCACCAAATTATATGTAGCAACAAAGAAGCCAAAAGCCAATAACACTAGCAAGATGGGGGACACATACCCCGCGTTTTTCCTTGGTATCATTTCTCCCCAGGAGAAAAACCCTAACCACTTAGTCTTTCAAAATAAAACCAATGATTAAATCTACAAACTTTTGGGACTAAAAAATCCTCAATCCCTACTTGTGACTCAGAGGTTTCAATCAATTGCAACAAAAGAAAAGGGAGTGTTGGCACAGAAAGCAGTGATCACGGAAATTTTCCTCCTGAAGAACAAAACAGACGGGGATTTAATATCTGAAAACATTATAAATAGCTTCACAAAAGAACCAAGACTAACATATTATACCAAGCGAAAAAGATCCGTTCTTCCACACCATAGAGGGGGAAGCAACCCTGGCCGAAACTTTCTCAACCCAATGATCACTATTACCTGACAACATTTACCACATCAGTGATTCAATCAAACTGCCTCAGCAAGAAGCCCCGTTAAAACTCCCCAACAACAAATGCGATTTATGTAGCAATATTGACAAATTGTGAACTCATTAGAAAGAATTATGAGGAAACCCAATCGTGAGATAATTTTAAAAAAAAAAAAAAACAGATCCAGGAACACACCCGCGGGGCCACAGAAGAGACGGACCTGCAAAAGGAAGACAGATGAAAGTTGAAACTACGTGGTATGCACGAAATAGCTGAATGTCAACGTCGCCGCCAGTGGCTTCTAACTTGTATTTGCGGAGATCTGAGAAGTAATATCATTAATTACAGAGCAACGAACAAGGCTGGTGCAAAGAGTATGCAGTACGAGAAAATTAAAGATCCAGATAAATAAATATGCTGGAAATAATGAAGATAATAAATGAAATAGTGTAAGAGCAGAAAGAAGGACTGCGCGTAAATTGTAATAATTTGGTGTACGAGAATTTTTTCTATCTAGATAAGGATTTTGGTGTCGGAGAATACTGTAGAGAAAGAAGGAGACGAGGGCTAATTAAGGCAAGATAACTAATTTTCAATTTGAATAAAATGAATAATATTTGTGTGTTAAAATAAATAGGAACGAATGTAATAGATAGGTATAATAGTCCACATCAAGCCTACAAAAGGTGAATCTAATCGGCAGGCGATGGGATGGCGAATAAAAAAAAATTTACAGTAGCGAGGGAGCGACAACTAAGGTGCCTGAAAATATGCTCCCCCTTAATTATAATATTAAGGCCCTGTTTTGCGCAACTTTTTTAAAATTATAATTGAATTATAAGCATCTTTTTTCAAAAAATTAATCATCATTTTTTGAAAAAAGATTCTTATAAGCCAATTATAAGCATAAGAAAGCTGCACAAAACACCCCCTAAATACCCAAATCTTCTTGATATGGTTGCAAAGGAAAATGGACTAGCAGGCCTTAAAAGCATAATATCTCCTTATAAGGCTCACAATGGTATTGGGGTTGACTATCAAATGGAGTAGGCCAACTCATCAAATAATACGCAGACACCAAGCCCGAATGTCATAAAGAGGCCACATAGTGTACACTCAAGAACACCTACTCCTTATGCGAGGCACACCAAGTATGGTGATTTCACCTCAGATTCTATTAAATATAGGAAAATAACAATCCTAATCCATGTACAGCAATACCTGAAAGCATGAGCAGCAACAAAAGAAGACAATCAATGCTCAGTGGTCATGTAGCATCAAATACAGACTTGCGATCCATGGCTTGTACAAGCCTGGTCAATATTGATGGGAAAGCATATGAATTATTCAAATTTGGCCAAGAAATGGGCATCTACACATTAGGAAATGAAGTGCAGCTCCTAAATAAGTTTTATTCTATGGAGGCTCGTGATCTCCAACTCTATATAGAACAAGGAGGTACAACTCTGTCAACTGAAAACAGTGTGGATTTGGATATTTCACAGGGAGATACAATGGCCTCTTTATGAAGCTATTATCTTATAATGTGAGAGGATTGGGGATGCGCCACAAGCATATCGATGTCCGAAATAGAATATCAAAACATGGTATAGAATTCTTCAGTTTACAAGAAACAAAAATTGGAAGAGATAAGTCCACATCTATTTAATCTTATTTGGGGAACTATCTCATGGGATATGCGATATCAAGCTTCAAGTATAACTATCTCATGGGATATGCGATATCAAGCTTCAAGTGCAGATCGGGAGAAATTATCAGCAGCTGGAATACTGAAAAAGTTCAAATATGTAAGCTCATGGGAAGTCCCTGGAGCACTTGGAATAATAGGAGAATGGTTAGCTGATTCACAGATGATATGTATTGTTTCAATATACTCTCCCTGTCAGTTTCCCCTGAAGCAACAGTTATGGGAAGCTATCACTCAAAAATTTCAGACTCTATCTATTCATTTTTGCTTAACGAGGGATTTCAACTCTGTGTTGAGCCCAAATGAGAGAATAGGCTCTTCGTAAACTCCAGCAACTAAGATCATGGCTTTCTCATTGTTTATAGCTAATCTGCAACTAATAGATCTGCCTCTACTTGGATGTCAATTCACATTAGGGGTAGACAAATGGGACTGTGGGATTCGGGATTTCCTGAATCCCGCAGTCCCAATTTCCTGAAATTCCAAAAAATTTGGGACTTTGGGAAATCAGGACGGGATCAGAAATAGGCATCCTGGTCCCGAAATAATTTGGGATGGGAACGGGAACGGGCAATTTCCGTCCCAAAATTATTTTTAGTTACTAAAAATTTGGGATTTCGAGAGTTCCCGAAGTCTCGCATTCTGAAGTCCCAAAATTTTTGGGACTTCGGGAAATCGGGACGGGACCGGGAATGAGCGTCCCAGTCCCGAAATAATTCAAGACGGGAATGGGAACGGGCAATTCCCATCCCGAATTCCCAAATGGTCATGCCTAATTCACATGGTCTATTCCAAACGCGACAATATGCAGCATACTAGACAGGATATTCATCAATGATACATGGTCTCAACATTGGCCACAAATGCAGCAACAAGTGTTAGAGAAAACAGTCTCTGATCATTCCCCCCTATTATTTTCTGAGATCTGGCAAGATTGGGAACCTATCCCATTCAAAGTATATGATGCTTGGCTAGCAGAGAAATCCTATGCACAACTAGTGCAAACTACATGGCCTAATCTACAATACTCTGGATCTAAGGGATTCATACTCAAAGAGAAACTCAAAGCACTAAAAGCAATCTTAAAGAACTGGAATAAGATAATTTTTGGAGATGTGAAGCTGAAGATTCAACAATCCCAGGATATTCTATCTGCTTATGATCTGGTGCTAAATCATAGACTATTGACCGCCAATGAATCTGAGGAAAGGAAAGCAGCTTGGCAGAATTTACAAATTCTATTCAAACACCAAACTTCAACAGCCTATCAACAATCAAGGAATAAATGGCTGCAACTTGGGGATGCAAATACCAAGTACTTCCATACTTGTGTCAATAGAAACAGAAGAAAGCAATACATACAAGGTCTAATTATTGAAGATGTTTGGACTGCTGAGGTGCATGTTAAATCTGAATTCGGAAACTATTATGAACAACTCTCAAGATGAAATCAGATTTTGGAGATTTACCACTAAACTTTAGGCCCTCCAAGAAATAACTGAAGCTG
>JAOWBN010000008.1:250428-266078 GCA_028565015.1 Pinguicula moranensis | reverse complement strand
AGGAACAGTGTGACTCAGAGAAAGGAAATGCGTGGCGTTGTGAGAGCGGAAATGTTTGGGCAGCTGACTAGCGGACTTGAAACCGCTTGGAGCAAACTGAAGGGAGAAGGTTGTCTTGGTTACCAGTGCCCTTTTCTAGACTTACCCACTTCAGGATTTTTCCTCTTGTGAAAATGGTTGCCTTGAATACATAGTCAACTCCTATTTGTGATTCCTATTTGAGTGAAAAGTCCGATTTAAATGAATGCGATATAGTCTGTTTCAACCGAGAGTTGAACATTTAGAAGTTGGGGAGGAGAAATGGGCAGACAATAAGAGAATAGGGCAGAGAAGAGGAAGAAATCAGAGGGGAAATTCAGAGAGAAATTCTGGGAAAGGAGCAGAGGAATTTGTGAGGGATAAGAAAGAATGAATTTAGGATGTTGAGAAGGAGATGCAGAACAGATGAGAAACAGAATATCACTTTTCATTCCATATCAATCGTAGAATACATATGACACTTTTATAGGATGTCTCTAGTACAGATGTTCATTGACTAACCCATTAACCCACTAATTAAGCAACTAGTAGGTAACTCTAAGTATTCCAACGTGCCACACGATAGCCGATAGCCAACAAACTTCATAGAAGAGGGGCGTTAGCTTTAGGTAAGGATGTTACATAGTCCGACTTCTTTAATTTTAGATTTGATACATTGGATATGTATGAGTAACATTGAACACGTGACAGTGGGATTTGGATGTCTGATTGATTGTCTGGCTCCAGTTGTCTAGGGAACTGATTTTGCAACTGATCCATATTTTACTTTTTGTGCTTTTTCATTGTTGTTCCTTCTTGATTGGAATTGTGCATGCACTCCTGTGTTAAACTCGAACTATTTGCTGAAGTTTCTTAAACTCTGCCTTGTCGGGAATTTAGAGGTATTGACGAAGGAAAACATTGCGGAACCTATGAGGGACATCAGGAGAGCACTCCTAGAAGCAGATGTAAGTGTATCTATACTCCAAAGTTATATTGCTATTTATGATTATTATTGTCCTACATGTGTTATTTCTATTGACAGGTAAGCCTTCCAGTAGTTAGAAGATTTGTTCAGGCTGTGACTGATCAAGCAGTTGGTACTGGGTTGATCCGGGGAGTAAGATCAGATCAACAGCTAGTAAAGGTAAGCTGAAATATCTGATTTGCTGGTAATGGAAAAATCTGTGTGGTGTATTCCTGCCATTGAAGTTATAGCTGCCTTAAATCCCTAACTGCAACATTGAGGAGATAGGCATTTAAAATCAGTTCTCCATGACTTCTGGGCTTTAATGTAATAATTCCAGCAACATGTGGTTCTTAATTGAAATTCAATCCACTGATTATTTAATGTTGGCAGATTGTCAGTGAAGAGCTAGTAAAACTAATGGGGGGAGAAGTTTCTGAGCTAGTTTTTTCGAAATCTAAACCAACCGTCATCTTGTTGGCTGGGCTGCAAGGTGTTGGAAAGACAACTGTCAGTGCAAAGCTAGCTTTGTATCTTAAAAAACAGGTGAGCATCTTTTAACTTTTGTATCTGCTAAACCTCTTTGTCCCCACTGAATTCTGTGGTTTAATACTAGTTTTTACCTGAGCTTGAGATTACTAACAGGGGAAGAACTGCATGCTGATTGCGGGGGATGTCTACAGGCCTGCCGCCACTGATCAGTTGGTTATTTTAGGTGAACAGGTAGTTCTCTGTATATGGCTTTTGCATTTACTTTTCAGTTAGATGGTTGAAGAAAAGCTCGAGACTCAGCAATGTTCATAATGAATGAGAACTTTACTGAAGTACTGAGAATGTGTCTTGAAATCATAGGCCAGCAATCAATTGAATATGGATATAAGTCAAATTTGTCCTAGTCTTGTTGGTTTGCTTTTATGTTTATGAACACATGTTGCTTACTCAAAAGGTTTGAGCAGGTTGGTGTCCCTGTCTATGCAGCAGGAACTGAGACTAAACCTGCAGAAATCGCGAGAAAAGGTTTGCAAGAGGCTAGGAAAAAGGATCTGGATGTGGTCATAATGGATACTGCTGGAAGACTTCAAGTAAGATTTGGCCAGGAGAAGTTAAACATGTGTCAGATCAAGTCTGTTTGACAATTAAGCTATTTATGTATATATATATTATATATCTTTTCCTATCAGATAGATAGAACAATGATGGATGAATTAAAAGAAGTGAAGAGAGTATTAAATCCAACCGAGATTTTGCTTGTTGTCGATGCAATGACTGGCCAAGAAGCTGCTGGTATGTGTGCATGAAATGGTCTTAGCCTGGATTTTTTTTTTATTTTGTTTGAAAGTTGATTGACCTCGTAATTTTGTGGTATTCCTTCTCCTCCACTTCGTGTTAACCCAACATTTTGTTGTCCTGTTCAGACATCTATTCTCCCTAACAAATAATTGTCAAATTTATGCTAAAGGATCTAAATTGAGTCTTGTCTAGTTTCTGATGCATATTTTAAGATTCGCACAGCAATATGGAGAATTTCTCTTGATATTTGGCCATATTTGATGACATTTAGCCTTGGTGACAACATTCAATGTGGAAATTGGAATTACTGGTGCCATCTTAACAAAGCTGGATGGGGATTCTAGAGGTGGTGCTGCCTTGAGTATAAAAGAGGTCAGGCATCCATAGCTACTTTTTTCATTTTATTGTGCCACAGAATATAAGGCACCCCCAGTACCGCTTGTGTATGAAAGAAAAAGGAAATGCATCATTTGATTTGCCCTTATATTATGCCTTGAATTTGCATACCTGAATAATTTTATGAGTAATGGAATATTGGCTACTGCATTTATATTAACATATAACTGGCTAGAATATTAGAAAAGCCTGTGTGCGCTTTTTAGATTTCAAAGCAAAAGGAACAATTGATTCTTAACTCCACAATCCACACCGTACCCAGTATATTCCCAACTAAGTTCGGCTCTGGGGGTTAGATGTACGCGGCCTTACCCTTATAATTATACAAAGAGGCCATTTTCGTTGCGACCTAATATGCATTGCGTCATTTGATGTATTGAGTTTCAGTAAATGCACTAAAAATAAGCACTTGAATTTAATAGAGTGATTTTGCTCTAGTCCATTATTGGCACAAAACTAATGTGTATGTGTCTTAACATTTCAAACATGTAATGTGCTCAGTTTCAATATTGCTGAAGTTCTGTAACTTATACATGACTTTCTAAATTGTTCCAAAGATGCAGTTGGTGAAGTATAAAATTTTGAACAGTTCTTTGGGGAAGCGAAGCGAAGTTCTTTTTTATGAGTTTCAAGTTTTCAGTAACAATTAGCAATTGGACATGGTACAGGTATCTGGAAAGCCAATCAAGCTTGTCGGAAGAGGGGAGCGAATGGAGGACCTTGAACCTTTCTATCCAGATCGCATGGCCGGACGCATCTTAGGAATGGGTGATGTTCTTTCATTTGTGGAGAAAGCTCAAGAAGTTGTAAGTATCATTCTAATAATCAGTTAAAACATTTCTGCTAATTTATTTGAGAATCATTAGGTATCTTAAATCAGCGCCGGGCAGAGGCCGCGTTGGGTAATATGGCTAAATTATTGATTACGACTTCTGAAATTGAGTAGATGCGCCAAGAAGATGCAGAAGAGTTGCAAAAAAAGATCATGAGCGCCAACTTTGATTTCAATGACTTCTTGAAGCAAACTCGTGCTGTTGCACAGATGGGCTCAATGTCTCGTGTTATTGGAATGATTCCTGGCATGGGGAAGGTATAAAACCTGATATTATTCTCTAATCTGCTTATTGAATTCTTATGAGAATTTGTTTGTAACGAAAATTTGTTAAATTGTTATGAGAAACCAGATCTTACTTAGAGATGTTGATGTGTTAGAATATCTTAAATGGCCATATTCAAACAGGTTACTCCTGCACAAATTCGAGAAGCTGAAAAGAATTTCAAACTAATGGAGTCCATGATTGAAGTCATGACCCCAGGTTCGTGAAAAAGAATGTTTGCATTGAAAGCTTTGTTTCATAGCCTTTGCCCTTAGAATGACTGATCTTATTTACTCCTGTTGTTCAGAGGAAAGGGAAAAACCCGAACTTTTGACAGAGTCACCTGCCAAGAGGAAGAGGATTGCTCGAGATTCTGGGAAAACAGAGCTACAGGTATACACGAAGCAACATTATTCTTTTCACCCCTGAACATCTAGTTACTTCATTGCTGGATGGAACAACTTTTCAGGTCAGTCAACTTGTAGCTCAACTTTTTCAAATGCGTGTTCGCATGAAGAACTTAATGGGCGTAATGGAGGGTGGATCACTTCCTGCTTTGAGCAATCTTCAGGAGGCCCTATAGGCAGAGCAGAAGGTTCTCTTAATTGCATCTACCTTTTCTTATTAATGTGAAACTCTTTTCCAGATTCCATTAGCCTTTCCGTGTCTTTTGTGCAAGTGAAAAATGGATTTTTCTTTGATGCTCAGGCTCCCCCTGGCACAGCAAGGAGGAAAAGAAGATCCGAATCGAGGAGAAAATTTGCTGACTCACCTGCGCGAACCAGTCCTCGTGGTTTCGGGTCCAGGAATTAATCAGTTAGTTTCAAGTTACAAAGGGATTCTCCCTGTCAAGACTTAAATTCCTGACCTGAAACACATCATATCTTGTCAATTGGCTTAATATGTCAGCTGTTTTCAACATATCAAGTTGTTTGTGTAATTTTTCACACAATGCGTTGGCCATCTTCTGCTAATCTATGATTGAATGGACGTGTAGTTGTTTTGGTTACAAGGATAGAAGGAAGGTTCGTACCATGGGCGGATGGAGGGGGTTGGCCGGGCCCTAGCTCGGCCAGGCCCCACCCCCAGTAAGCCTTATTTTATATAAAAAAAAATATGTATAGATATACATATTTTTTTATAAAATTATATATATTTCTAGATCCACCCTTGGACTTTGTACTCTATATCTTATGTTACCGAGAGAATTTTTGTACTGTAATTTTGAATAGACGCTCTAATTTTCATCTAAATAACTTTAAAATTAGTATTTTGGTAATGCGTCTCTAATCTCTATAGCAAATCATATTTTTTGTTGGTGGGGGGTGGGGAACATGATATTTGGAACGTTTTTTGCACTAATTTATTTATAGATTAATCATCGCCCATAAATGCTTTTTTCGAATCACTAATTGTTTAATTTTTTTAACATGCCACTATAGGTACGAGGTTGAACTCTAATCATACAAGAACTTTCTTAATCAAAAATTACCCTAGAAATGTTCATTGATATAATTATTGTGTATACGCTATCCTTCACTTAAAGTTTACAAATAGGTCTAGAATTAATGCCCGTTAATCTACCTAAATATATCTTGGCCACAAGTACACTTTATTTTTATGAAGAAATTAATCCGGCAAATCTTCATTCGTGGATGAGGGCTTTTCTTCAAATCCCGAATAAAGCCCTCATGGAAACAATGATTCATTTTCTGACACCTACGAAACCAAGAGAGGTGTGAATTCTTTCTTGTATCAAGTATTCCCAGATATTTACTTCATTAAGCTCCTAAGATGAAAGAAGTTCGACCTATTAAATCACATAGGGGTCTTATCGATTAAATCAAAGAACTAAATGTCATAGACCAAAGTCTATCATGATACTAAAGATTAAAATAAATTATACATGATTTTTTTTGTTAAGTCAAATTCCATTAATAAAAAGAAGTATGTACAAGAAGAATAAGAGTAAGAATACATGTAAAATCAAGAAAGGTTGTACTCCTAGCTAGAAACTTCGAGAATGAACTGTGTATCTTGTCTTTCTTCGTACTCCTCTTCTGGTATAGCTATGGGTGATCAGGTACATGGTTCACCTAGCATCATAGTAGATTACAGAGCAACTTCGCATTCAGATAATTGTCATCATCCGCTCTTCACCAGAACAAAATGTCATGACTGTCACATTGTCAATACTCATTTTAGAGACATTGGTACACAACTTGATTAAGTCTGGTGAGCTATCCCTGTAATGATAGAAAGGGTAGTACTCGAGCAACATTCTTACCGGACATAAACAAAAAAATAGCTAGTAACCTAATTAGGCAGAGTACAGAAATTGCTATCCGTACATAGATGAGATCATGTTTCTGCAGCAAGACCAATATTTAAGGATTTGGTAGGTCTGCAACCGTGTGTAAGGGAGTTGGTTGACACTGCAGGAGGAACCTAACTTGTACCACATTGAACGAAAACAAGAATACGATAGCACAATAGGTGTATGGTGTGATCTAACAGCACTCCCTGATTGATACCTGATGATGTTGGGAAGGCAGTTTCCTGGAAATAAACGGATGGAATTTCTGCTCACAGCATTAAACATGAAGGATTAAAGATAGAAAGGTCAGAGCTCAATAAGTTGTCTCACAAGATAAGCACAATAGGCTAAGTTTTTGTTACAGCTTGGGGTATAGCACCATTGATCCAATACATCAGTTATTGAGGCTACCACAAGATTCGGAGGTAATCTGGTGGCTGCAGAAGTCATTAGTGTACGCCACAATGGTTCTGAGCCCGCATACCTTATAGCCTCCTAGACTTTAGATTGTTGCCAAACTTACTAAACTGTACCAAAATTACACGCCTTTGCAACAACCCTGTGTGTTGTACCAATTTTAATGCTACGGTTTAAATCACAGACATGTCTGTGATTGTAATAACCAATCTGCAAAGCTGTAAGCAACAACTTGGGTTGTCTCTTCACTTTCAGCCAAAACCATGATTGTCTTTGTATACCATGTAGTAATAGTTGGATATGAGGTGCAGTTGATGAGAAGTGAGATCTATTTCTCTTTTTCCAAATGGACCACACCAGGGACAACCATATAGAGTTCCATGCAGGCACGTTAATACCTTGAGGTGCTGAGGCAAAGTGCTCCTGTAAGGTGGGTGTGATTGCCCCTCCTGGAGCAGCAGACACAGATGCCAATGCTAACCAAGATGAAATATCCTTTAATAGCTCGTTAGTGATGGAACATTCAGTGAAAAGATGGGATATTTTCTCATCTTTTGTTCGGCAGAATGGACAAACAATCTCCTGATCAGCTGAAATAACTCTTCTCCTCTGCACAATGGCTTTAGTGGGCACTGCATCTTGTATTAATTTCTAAGCAAAAATACAAACCTTTTTTGGTGCAAAACTATTCCATATGTGCTTGCTGAGTATTAAATGTGAAACTGAAAAAGCTTGCAGAGTATCAGTGGTAATAATCTTGTAGGCATCTTTGACGGTGTAAGTCCCTTCCTGATTGAGTTTGAAAGAATACTTATCCTTAGTAAATGCTTGAGGAGAGATGTTCTGTAAGACACTTGTTAGATCCACCAGATCAGGGGTTTCAGAGGCCAGGAGTTGCCTCCTCCACCTCCAGCACCAGGTCTACATGTCCCATTTGCCAGCATCAGCTACACAAATATCCTTATGTTGCTCATTTCTATATAATCTTGGATAACACACTGTTAGGGTACTATTATCCAACCACTTATTTGTCCATAGTTTGATGTGTTCCTCATTACCAAGCTGCAGGAGAATGTTATCTATAAACAAGGTGCAATTCAAAGTCTCTTGCAGTTTAAGCTACCATTCTGAAGCATAGCCCCTTCCTCTGGGCCTAACTACAATTGAGTTATTCTCCTTAGGATGGAGAGCTCTTATTCCAGCAATGAAGAGTGGGGTGTTGCCTCCATACATTGATCTTAATATTCTAGTGGCTAAAGATGGTTCATCGTTGAGTATCTGTAATCTCCATTTACTCAGCATGGCAATAGTGAATGAGTAAAGAAATCGAGCACCTAAACCTCCATTAGGCACCGTGGTGGTGATTTTTTTCCATGAGGACAGACACATCTCTTTCTTATCTGTCGTGTTGCCCCAAAAGAAACTTCTCCGTAGAGTGTTCGGCCATTTGATGATACTCTTTGGAGCACTGAAACAAGAGAAATAGTGGGAAGACAAGGCTGCTAATAACACATTCAAGAGAGTCAGCTTACCACCTGAGGACAACTGTTTTATGCTCCCATGATGATAGAGCACTATGAAATCTATCAAACACAGGTTGCCAAGTGGTAGGATTTCTTATGTGTGCCCCTACTGGCAGTCCCAAATACCTGAAGTGAATTGAGCCTGGTTGGCAGTTTAGATATGCAGACATATCCTCCAATGTTGCATCCTGCACATTCACACTTATTAGTTTGCTTTTACCAAAGTTAATTCTCAGACCGGAGTCCAATTAAAAATTCAGTATAATAGCTCTAAAGGCTTGCATCGAACTCCACTCTGCTTGGCCAAAGATTAGCAAACTGTAAATGTGATACATGCACACTTCTTATGCCAATACTCAACCCTTTGAAAAGATTCAGGTCAATGGCTTTGTTGATCATGGCAGAGAGAGCCCTTCAGCAGCTAGTATAAAGAGGAATGGAGAGAGTGAATCTTATTGTCTAATGCTACAAGTGGGATAAAATTCCTTTGTGCAACTCCCATTAACTAGAATAAAAGTTGAAGAAGACTTCAAAAGGCCTTTTATCCACCACAACCAACATGGAGGAAAGTTCATGCTTATCATGATTTGCAGCAAGTAATTCCAATTGATTGTGTCAAAGGCCTTCTCAAAATCGACCTTGAAGATGATGGCTTGCTTTTTTAACTTCTTTACTTCATCAATAATCCCATTGGCTACAATAACATTGTTTAGATGTCTTCTCCCCTTGTTGAAGGCTGATTGAGTGGTGCTGATCAGATTTTCCATCACATTCCTAATCCTGTTGGCTAGGACTTTAGCTATGATCTTTGGCATGGTATCAATTAGAGTAATTGTCCTATAATCCTTGACATATAATGGTTAGAAGACTTTGTTAACAGGGCAATATGAGATTCATTACTGCCTTTACACAGTCTGCTATTTCTGTAGAACTCATGCATTAGTTGTAGGATATCCGATTTTAGTATATGTAGAAAATGCTTGATGAAGTTGAAATTGAGGCCATCAGGCCCGGGACTCTTGTGACTCCCACAGTCAGATATTGCTGACAAGATTTCAGGTTCTGAGAGAGGTTGCTGCAGTAGCATTTTATTGATTTGATCTGATGTCAAAGCATGATCTGATAGAAATTTTTTCCGTGAACCTCTCCTTAAAATGGTGAAAGAAACAATCCTTGATAAGTTCAGGATCCTCCAGCCATGTTGGACCATCCCAAACTCCATTTATTTTGTTCAATGTTCTAGATTTCCTGAGACTATTGTGAAAGTAAGTTGTATTCTAATCACCCTGTTTTAGCCAATGAATCCGGGATTTTTGATAAGTTGTGCTATTCAGCTTCCTTGAAATACAGTCCGACTGAGATTGCAGATTAGATAGAAGCTGCTGGTCTATGATAGTTGAGTTATCAGTTTCAGCTTCCATCTCAGTCACTTTGATACTTAGGAGAAAAGTTTCTCTTCTCAGACCAGTTCCTTGGGGTGGACTTATTTCCCAATCTGATGCTACTCTTTGGAGCACTGAAACAAGAAAAATTATACCTCAAGAAGATATTTTCTCACTGATCTCTTGAAGGTAGTCACCTCTTCAAAGTGTTCAAGTATTCACCCTCTATTTTAATCCACACTACCACAACTCTTGAGAGCTTATGCAACTTGTTTGTATAACTTAAATGTTTGCTTTTGAGTGCTAACTCCAAATTTGAAAACTAAGAAGATAAGACAAAAAAAATTGTATTAAATGCAGATTTTTTTTACCCTTTTTCTATGCTCTCAGGTAGAGAGGAAACCTTTTATTTTTCTAAAATATTCGCATATGCATCATTCTAACACATATGAATGTATTAATGTATTTATAGAGGTTCTCATGGGTTTGAGATGCAAATACATGTCCAAGTTGATGGAACATTTGATCTTAGCCATACATGAGTGCATGGTTTCATACTACCCATGGTTTTGTAGAGTCAATACACTCAACAAATAAATACAAATCTTTGTATATTATTACATCATTGCATGTAATTTTAATGGCCATGCAACCTTTGTATGTAATCTAATTGGAGGAAAATATGCCACAATTATATATCACATATATAAAAGTTGTAGAAATTTTCCTAACTTATATAAAAATATATATAAGTTATATATTCCAACTAGGATCCAACTAATGGGATTTTGGATATACATCCCACAAATCTATATTTATTACATTTGTGATCCCATAATTACAAAACGTCCTTGAAGTTTCATAAAATTCATTTTGGCCCCTATATTTTACCATAATTACAAAATGACCATTCAAAAATTTGATGTTTACGCCGTGTATCAGATCACCGTTAGCTATATTCGATTGGGGGTATGAAGAAAAGATATGTTTTTTCAGATCAATCCCAAAGTTTGTATCTAGTTGATCCCTAACATGGTTATTAGTGTGCTTTGTATTTCTTTGCTTTCCTCATTTCTTTGTATATACTTTGTTTTAATTTAATGAAATTAGGCTTATAAAAATAAGAAGAATTTGATGTTTATGTGTATGACCCTATAGGTTCCCATGTTTCACTAATACTATGGTTAGAGATATTTGGTATTGATACTTTTATTAGAGCGGTCTCATTATCACCCCCTCTCCCCATTTGTGATTAACTCTAAGTTATTGATACATGGGATTCATTATTTGATAAGCAATTATAATGCAAGTAAATAAAACAAACAATGAATATAGATGGCTACTAATCATATGCATAAAATAAAAATGTTACTTACCCAAAAAAAAAAAGATGTTGATACAAAGACCCTAGGTGATTGGCCTAAAGGCACACGCTAATACGTATTGGATTGTTGGTGAGATATTGGTTCTGTTGCATGCTTCTAAAGCGTGAGTGATTATACATGCTAACATGTATTATCTGGGATAAGGCCTTGGTGAAGAGATCTCAATCATAAGGATTTTTATCTATCTTTACGTTGTTCCTCTCTAATAGAGGGAACTTCCCTAATACTTTTTGGATCGTTGATGAGACATTTGTTCTATTAATTGTCCTATTGCTCCATTATTATCACATAGTTTTGGAACTTGCAATAACCAGAACCACATCAAGTTCATAAATGAACCTTTTGATCCAAATGGTCTTTATTGTAATTTCCAACACTACAATGTATATCCCTTATGTTCTAGAAGTCGTTTAGAATTCTTCCAAACCATAACACTTCTATTTGTTAACACACGTCCTTGCTTCTAAGAAACTTTCAAACGATCTTTAACCATCAATCCAATCTCATTGGATTGATACTTGCTCTTAACAATTTAGAGCAAAGGAAACATCGAGTCTTGTACGTTATATTACATACATTAACAAAAGTATATGGCATCTCTTGTATGTGAATCTTATCCTATTCAACCTTAGGCTCTACTTATTTAAAAGATAAATGCTAAGCATTATTGTAGCATAGGAGTGTGTTATCTGCGTATGAGAGGTGAGACAGTGGTATTTTTACTTTCCCTAGATGCAATGGTGTCCATTTGCTTGTACTCGTTGCTTTCTCAATCATCAAATGCAAACCTTCTATTGTAATGAGAAAGAGGAAAGAAGTTAGGGTTCGCCCTGCCTTAATCCTCTTTGCATCATGAATTCCCCCAAGGGACTATCATTGACTAATACTGTGGCGGTAACCGTTGTTATGTACTCTTGGATCCATTTTCCCCACTTCTCACAAAAACCAAAATTTTCCAACATTCTCAGTAGATAGCCCCAATAGACTGAGTCGAATGCTTTTTTGAAATCCACTTTGAGGAGTACTGCTCAACACTTTTTTTTTTCTTTTTTTTCTCATGAATTATTTCACTGGCAATGACTAAACCATCCATTATCTATATTCCTTTTATGAAGGTTATCAGATATGGGGAGATTAGTTTAGGCATTACCAAACTCAAATGGTTTCAAGAATTTTAGCTAATATTTTGTCTGCACATCTTACCAATGATATTGGTCTAAAATGTTCGATCCTCTCCAGGCTGCCCATTTTCATTGTGAGCATAATATGTGTGAAGTTAATTCCTTTTACTACTTTATCATCTTCAAGGAATTACTGTATGAAAGTAGTAAAATCTCATCACCTCCCAATGGCGCTTATGATAAAAATTAACTCCATCAGGGTTTGGGTTCTTATTTGACGCACATGATTACACTGTTCCAAATGTCTTCCTACGTGAAAGGCCTAATTAGAGACTCATTATCCTCAAAGTTCAGCCTACTCGGAGCCGATGCAATTAGAAAAATCTGGTTTTGATAATCCATTGAGTAATGCTTTTTGAATTGCTCTCTGACTCCTGCTTTACTTCAATAAATTCTCCCAAAAAATGGCCATTTATATTTAGTCTTCTTAATTCATTTCTTTAATAGTTTTTTCTAATTCGTGCATGATAGAATTTTGTATTTCCTTATCCTTCTTTTGGCCATGTCGCCCTGGATTTTTGATATAAGATTTTGTCCTATCTCTAGAGTAGTGCTTGAAGCTTCTTTTTATACTTCTTGTTTTGCACTAACTCCCTTTAAGTTAGATTTTGAGTTTCTGCCTTCTCCTCGCATTCAACAATTGCTTGTTTCTTTGCTTCAACACTTTTCCCAACAAGCCCAAAGACCTTCTTATTCCAACCCCTCATGCCCTTCATCAGGTTCCTAAGCTTCACACACAAGCTGTACCCACTTCTTCCTTGACCTACATTATTATCCCATGTCGTTTTGATAAAAAAATTTAACTCCTTATGTTCATTCCAGCAATTCAGAGCTCGGAATGGAGTGACCCCCCAATCAATGCCTTCTTGCTTGAGCAATATTGGTCTTTGGTCTAAAGTTTGTCTTTGTAGCGCCATTTGGTGTAGGTTCGGCCATTCAAGTATCCACTCATGGGAGAGTAGAAATCTATCTAGTCGACTAGCAAAGACATATCATTTGCTTGTCCTTGTTTAGTGACATTTTTTTAGTGGAATGTGTACAAGTTCGATTTTCCTTACCAAAAGATCAAATTCTTTAATTTCACACTTAGGGTGTTTTAGTAGAGGCCTTATAGGGATGATCCAAGAACTAGGGAAGGAATAAGGTAGCCGCCAAAACTGCCCAATAAATCCACACGGCCCATTATTCCATCAAATAACCCTATGTGAACTCATGCATGCTCATGCATTAGTTAAAGGGAAAAGTCGTGACTTATCCATTTGAAGGGCATATACCTACGGTCAAAGTGAGTAAAGGGATTTCAAGGTAATAAAAGCCATGGAATTTGAAGGTCATAGACTTATACAAAACCAAGAGAAAGAAGGAAAAATGAGGTCAAATCTAGCTATCCAAAAGGCTTGGTCAAAAATGTCATTATTACATACATGTATCTTGATTTAATGATCATCCTTGTATCCCATGGCCAATAAAAGGGGACCATGCTCGAACCTATTAGCTTAGTTTGTTTGTTTTTAGTTTAAGAATTGTGAGATATAGTTCTCTTCCCAATTTTATGAAACTCTTTTCGACTTATCTTTTTTTTTAGTTAAGCCAAAATTTCATTGAAGTTGATTTTTTTTTTTTTTACATAAAACGTTCAAAACCAAAGAGCACAAGTTGCTCTTGAAATGACAACATACAAGAACCAACTAGCCACCTACTGTTAAAGAAAAATACATCAGTCATCTCTATACTCCTCTGCTGAGCAGGTTGCCTGTATCTATTATTTTGTTGCGTGCCGAGGGTCTTCACTGTTAACATATCACCCTATGGATGGTGCACAGCTCACCTATGGCCTTTAGAGTACTGTCTGCGGGAGTCTTTACTGTCAACTTATCAATTCATAGCACGTATATGTTATTTTATTGTTTGGTAAGGGTCATAGCTGTCAACTTATCATCCTATAGATGGTACACAACTCACTTATAGCCGTCATACGACTATGAATTGATACACAGCTTTGCATACGTGGCTGAAAGCGCCCAGAGATTGAGTAATGTAGTCTTTAACTCCTGTGCTAATCGGCTAGTGGTGTTGCTGCCCATTGTGTATCTGTGGTTTCTCCCTGTAATATACTGCTGGTCAACAGTTCTTTGGATGCCCTTTCTGCACCTGTACCGCACAAACACTATATACATAGAATCAGAAGGATCTGAGATATATAAAAACAATAGGAAAGTAGCTCAACTGATTTTCAACCAAGGAGGAAACTGCATTTTGATGCATAAAGGATAATGTTACCTGATTCTCTTTGTGCTTTGTCTTGTAAAAAACAAAGTAACTGAACATTGGACTTACTCTTGCTTGCCTTTGTTTGGAGTATTTCCTTCATGTAAACCTTATCATTCTCACGCTTGACCAACACGTGGCTGGGAAACCCACCTACTTCACTTTGTTACCAAAACTAGGGCCATGATCCTCTATCAGCATATTCCTAACTTATAACCCATTGAAACTGTAAATGAACACAATGCATGAAACATATGTTCAGTTCTTATATTTTTCAACCCAGAGAATATCAAAATGAGATAGCACAAGACGAAGTGGAATAAACATGTTTAAAATTTAAAGATGGATCCACTTCCTTCCTGCTTGCCATAGTTTGAATCTCTAGCCACCTAGCTGCATGAATATATGTAATAGAAACATGTAATAGTGGATTTGTGTTTTCAAAAAACTAGGAGATTATAGCCAAACAAGTGCCTGGGTTGATCACCCAGTTAGTGAGAGAGTATGGAAACCTCCTTTCCTGTTTTGCGTTGCACCAGCTCCATGTGGTTCTTTTAATAGATTCCAGGATATGCTCACCATTTCCTTCAGTGTTGAGAAAATGAGCCGCATTTCTAGTCTTTCAAATACACTATGAGAAAGCTAACCAAATTGATTTCCATATACAATTATCAGCACCCTCTGGGGCGTTGGATATGTAATCTAGCGTTGAGGCAACTCTGGTAGAGGATGACATACCAGTGAGATACAAATCAACCTTTTGCAAGATCTGCACCACTATAGGACACTCTTGGAACAGGTGGTTGATGGACTCAGTTATCCGAGCATAGTGTACATCTTATGTCTTGGTTCATAGGAATAATGTGGCGTTTCTGGAGGACCTCCTTAACTGGTAGACTCTCCTATAAAAGCTTCCACCTGAAGATACATACCTTTGTTGGGGATATGCCATTCCACACTTCTTTTAATGCACCTGGCCTCTGTGATAGTGGCACTATCATTTCTGAGAATCCAAGAGTAAGCATTGCTTACAGAATATGATCCATCCGTAGAGTCTTCAAAGTAATATCTATCCTTGCTGAATTCATCCAAGTTTACTTGGGAGAGCAGTGAATGTAACTGAGTTTGTTTAGCCGATTCTCCAGGTCTAGGATCTCTTTTCCAGGTCAAGGTCCAGTGCCACTTATTTTCATTGCAAAGTCCCATCATAGCAAATGACTACCTGAGGTAAAGTCTTCAGTCTAAATAGTCTGGGACATAACTCTGCCAGAGAGTCATCTCAAAGCCACCTATCAGTCCAGAAATAAATCAAATTTCCATTACCCACCTGGATCTTAACCTTATTGTGAAACCAAGAAGATTAAGCAATCTTATTTAAGGAGTTCCACCATTGGGAAGCATAGAAACCA
>JAOWBN010000008.1:199417-209916 GCA_028565015.1 Pinguicula moranensis | reverse complement strand
TGACCTCAGGATGTCCACTTTCCTCCATTTTCCTATGTAGATATCTTGATGAATTTGGGGCTGAAAACAAGTTGCCTGAAATTGAAAAATAGAAAAGCAAAATAGTATTGTGAATATGTTAGTAATTCCAACATAAGCACCGGAAACATACCTAAAAATAAAATCGAAGAGCGTAGATCCTAAAATGCAAGATTAGTCAAAGCAGTAGACAAAGTTATTTCAGACGTAATGCCTGTCTTAGAAATTAGAGAACATGCCTGTGTATTGAAAACTTCATAAATTTCACTCATTTAGAATCATTTAAGGATCAGTTTCAAGAATATGTCATCTATTTATTTAGGAAAGAAACCAATAGTGATGAATTGATAGAAAATTTGGGCATAGAACTCTTATGTTCTAATTACCTAAGACTCTTGTGTTCTATTCTATCAATTACACAATATCGGCATAACACCGCAGAAAATCTCACAAAAAAACAGACTGAAAAGAAAATGCGTACCTGTTGAGCAAGAACAAGACGGCCTTCACATCGACCACTGGTTGCAGCAAATAATGGGCATGTGTAGTCTCTTATTTGCACAGTAAGAGAACCTGTGCGCAACATGATGTTTCCACCATACAATCTAGAAAATGGAATATTATGGACACGACAGACTGGATCAAGCTTCTGCAGAATTTCAATCATTCCAGCATCACCACCAGCAATTTTTGTCAAGGTAAAATCCAACTCAGTAGCAGAAATAGAGAACAAAGAAGTCCGGGCTTTGCTAGGCATGAAACCAGCTTGAAAACCAAATTTGCAGGCTCCGGAACCTTGAGACGGAAGAAGACCCTGGCATGCCTGGTAATATGACTGGAATGATCGCTTGTATATTTCATCATGCAATTTCTGGATAGCTGAAGCATCTTGAAAATCAATCTTCTCCCCACCAAATTGCATCTGTTCTTCAATAGGATCATTTGGTTCAGTGGTCACATGACTCTGGTTGCTCCTACAAATAAGTTCTTCAAGAAAATTTAACCTAACAGCTAATTCGGAAGCCTCATGCTTCAAAAGCCGATAATGCTCATCAAGCCAACCCTGTAGCGGTTCTTCCTCAATGTCAGCAGTTAACTTGCGTATGCTAAGCCTTACGGATCCAGTTCTTGTTGAGCTAGCCTTTTTAGGTTTTGAATGCTCTTTCTTCTGTGGAAACATAGACTTGGATTTAGCAGAGGTTACAAGCTTCAGCGCTCGCAACATGTCTTCCACAGAGTCATCAATTGCTCGTAACTCCAACCTAAATGGCATGCAAATATGCACGTCTAGTGCTTGAATTACCCAATCCCAGGTAGTTGTTATCCTTTCAGATTTTGCATCTGATAAGCTTCCCGAGGAATTAGGGATTCGAGATATCTGCATCCTGCTGCTACGGAAAACTCTAGCTTCATTCAGGTGGATCAAGAGTCCCTCGAGTAGAACTCCAATTCGTGCATTTTCAGAAAAGATGGATTGAACCTGGATAAAGCTTTCAACCCCATCTCCAACCTCGGCAGATATAGTTAGCATCTCCACGTCAACAGCAAAAATAGATTCTCTTTTGTTCAGTGCTTTTTCAAGTTTCACAGAGTCGAGAGAGGTTTCATTTTTCATCTCATTCTCACTCACAATATGAGTTTTCTCCACATCATTACGCCCCTGAGCTTTGTTTTTATCTAACAGTAATTTTAAGCGCAGTCCTAGTTCAAATAACGCAATGTGCATGTCAGGCTCCCACCTTAGAGAGATATCTGTTGCACTGAAGAGAGAACAAACCTCAATTTCTTTGAGCCCACCAGATCTCCTGACAAGCTTTGCATTCTGCATGTCAACCAAGGGAAGTTTTGCTCCAGGTTTCTGTTCTTCAGGAAATTCCTGATACACAGATCTAGCTCTTTCAAGTTCCAACTGCAAGGATTTCTTCTCCTTGTTCAAGCAAAAATTGAACTCGAAAATATCAAGAGATAAGGAATATTTCAGCATCTTGCAGTTGTTTGCAGTTGTGGACATTATATGCGCAGTTCGTGGTGTCCCATCCGCAGCATTGCTGATTAAAACCCTACCGCCTTGGGATCCATAATTAACTTTTTTGGGGTCTGGAACAACTATGTTATCCAAGCCCACATCTCCATAGACATTGATAGAGCACCTTTCCAGATTGAGTTTTAAAAGTTGAATTCCTTTGCCAGATGACCTGGATGACCCCATTCCTTTGGCTTGAGCTGGTTTCTTTTTTGAAGCAGATAATTTTTTCAAAAAGGCCTTGAAGGATAGTGCAGTTGATATCAATGATTCAAGACGCCTGAAGCTCAAGTATACACCCATGCCTGTAACATCAGTACTTAGTACAATCTTGGACTTTGAACCACCTTCAGCTGCATCCATATCTTTACTTCCCAAGTCCAAGCTAACCTTAGCAATGTGCATTAGTGATCCAGTATTTGTTTCCACACCAAACAAGTTTTCCTTCAGGCACTCTTGGTATTCATCAGACATATGCAAGTTTAGTTCACCAAGCTCCATATGCAGTGTAGCACCTTTACTTGCTATGTTGTTAGCAAACAAATGCGACGATTGTGAGCAACCATGGTACAATGGAGAACCACTCAGACTGTACAGCACAACAGCCATCTCCGGGGCAGAAAGTGTGCATGTCCACATAATTACTTTCTGTTCAAATGTCTGTGATTTCTCTTTAGGGGACCTGCCTTCTGTTGTTTCCTTTTTTCGCTTGGGAAGAGGACGTACATCCATCCATGGTCCTAACCTATTCAAAAGTAAATTACACTGTGTCCCTCCAAGCTTAACATCCATTTCAGATCTGATATGGGCGCTAGGCTGTAGCGGAAGATTAACGGAGGAAACGACATCAAGTTTCACAATTTCCACAATAGAGATGCCAGCATCTCTACGCAGATGAATTTCACTAAATTCCATCTGAAGATCAAGCCTTGTGCTTTCCCCGACATCGTCGACTGATCGAGATTTCAAGCATCTCAGCTGAGTACCCATTATGTTGTTCTCAACCTCAAAGTCCACAACCCCGATGTGAAAATTTCACATCAAGTTTAGGCTGAGTAAAGGCAGCCTTTTCCGGGAGCATGGAAGTGTAAATAGGTAATGATTTAGCGGATTTCCAAATTCACAATCCCATTCCATTGTCCCTTCAAGTGTGAATGTTGGGACTTCAAGGAAAGGAACAAAAAATCCAGAAGAATGTTTCAATGAGATCTTAAATAAGCTACCTAAACTGCTCACGAAAATCTTGAAGTCCTTAGCTGAAATATACACACGGCCATCTGATTACTGGATTTCCATGTAGCCGGAAACAATATGAAGTTTATCTAAGTTTTCATAGGGATTAGTGGTTGCTAGGATATTCCATCTTGTCTCCGAAAAATATAAAGTGGTATTCCCATGAATGTAGTTTCTCATTTCATCCCACCAGGGTAAGCTCTTTTCCTTTTTAGGAGGCTGGATCACAGGGTTTGGATTTCTAATGCTTAAATTCGCTCTACGCAGAGCAACAGTAAGAGCATAGCTTATGTCAGTAAAGGATGGCTCAAAACCAACGCCAAATGAAACTTCTCCTGTCTGGAAAATGTAGGGGCAGATCGCAAAATGTTTTTATAGGGAGGGGGTCGTACCAGTAGCTGACCTCAGGATGTCCACTTTCCTCCATTTTCCTATGTAGATATCTTGATGAATTTGGGGCTGAAAACAAGTTGCCTATTGAGCAAGAACAAGACGGCCTTCACATCGACCACCGGTTGCGTCGTAGAGGAATCCTCTGTAGATAAATTGGCCCGGCTCATCAAAGTTGAGCCACCCTCACAATCTTGGGGGGAATATTTCGCATAGCATCTCTCTTTCTGCGAAGCATATGGGGAGCAACAAGTTTCTCCTTGAATGAAGAAAGTGAAGGGAAGGAGATTGGCTGCAGATAGTTTTGCAGATTGTACATCTCCCCTAGGTTGTTCTGAAGCGGTGTACCAGTTAACAACACTTGATGCTGAAAAGAGAATGTATTCAGCAAGCCAAATAACTGTCTGCTGGAATTTTTTCAAGCGGTGACCCTCATCCACCACAAGAACCTCCCAAGGAACACCAGGTAAATGGGAGGGAGAGGGACTGCATTTTCATATGTACTTAAGAGAACATTGAATTTGTGGGCAGATGTTCTCTTGTTCAGGCCATGAGGATTGCAAGCATGCCATTCATATTGGCGAATTATAGCTTTGGCTCTCATGTTACCAAAATAGTCCACAACATTGAGGTCCGGAGCCCAAAGTGCAAACTCCGACACCCAATTGGGTATGGTGGAAAGGGGAATCAAAACGAGACAAGGAAGGGTTGCTTTAAACTCAAAATATCAAGATGATACAACAACTTTAGCTCCCTTACGATTCCAATCGAAAGTTTATCCCATGAAGAGGTTTTGTTACAAAAACAGAATGAAGTACCCCATAATGGCATTCCCACACTTTTAGCTTTTTATGTGAAGGAATGGAATCATTCAACTTTACCTAGGATGTAAAGTATTTTCCATTACCTTTGGGGATTGTTGAAGAAAGGTAGTCTTCTTGGGGCTAGCGCTGAGGTCAAGGCCAATGCTAGGATTCGGATTAAGGTTCAGAACAACATTAGGGGGATTAGGGTATGAAGATTCAGTAGTTTGAATGGTGGACAGCACAGGACTGTGGATTGTATCAGGGATTTGGGTATGTGGGTTTTTATTTAATGAGTCCATCAGATATCAAAATCAATAAACGCGGCAAAAGTAGAAAGACCTCTTTGGTTCGCCGTATACTTCAGTTCAATTGCAGTCGGTGAAGGCACGCACCAGTAAGACCGATAACCCTAGCGTTACTGTTACGATTCCTGCAGAACTCGTAGGCTCGCCGTGATTGCCCTTCATTGGCACAGGACCGATCGGCAAAGCCATCGCCGAATAGCTCGAAATTCGACTCCCTAGTCTCCATGTCCAGTTAATCTTGGTTGAGTTGGTCTCTACAAGATTGAAAGACGGATTGACTAAGGCCGTCACCAAAATCTCCAGGGATCCTTAAAGGAGGAGTGTAGTTTTCTGTTGTAGCGACAAGGCGGAAAGAAGCGACAGTTTTCTCCAAGAATGGTCCAATGTTGCCCCACTGTTTAGAGTCGATGTACTGAGTGAATACAAATACCATCTCGTTCCGCAGTGGCTGCAACAAATGACGATAGAGGTTTGATTCTTGTGCGGTCTTTGTTGGTGACTTGCGAACCAAAATAGTACCAATATGGTTCTCCATCAATAGTAGAAGATTGAGCTGCTTGGACTGAACTTTTATCCATTCGTTTACTAGAGGTTACTCTCAGGGCAGATTTATCAGCTAAAACAGAGTTAGCAACATCTTTCGCATTCCACATACTTCTGGCTCTGGTTTTCAAGGAAAGTGAATTGGGTGGATCTATTGCAACAGATATTATATGATTGTCAATAAAATCTACCCTTTCAGACACAAATCAAATCCGGGCATCAGGGGACAATGGTACTGCAGACTTATTAAGAAGTATATCTTTGTTAACAAGTGTGACAATGGCTTCAGAAAAATCATCCCCTTCATTATTCTTATCAGGCGCTGCTTCGCTCGGATGATGGAGTGTACTCCACATTATCGCCTGAGTATGGTCTCACTGGCGGCAGTAATTTGAGAAGCTCTGAACCCTCGAGGACTAGTGTTCGGGCAAGTGAGGACGAGATGCAGCAAGGAGTTACTGCAATGTCTCAGACCCATATATTTAGAGATTTTCTTCACAGATTTTCTTTATGCGCAACAGATCCCTATGAGGATGATGATTTGGAAAGTGGTGGTCTTGGGAAGAAGGTCCGCATGAAAAGGTATGAAAGAAATTGTAAGTTTTTTCATGTGAGTTTGGTGAGCAGCTGGGTTTGGAAAAAATAGCGGAGCAACTCTTATTCACCGCAGCTCCACGGATTGATGGATTGCGAGATACTGATGATGGGTTGATAGTGTTGAAAAAAGCACCACCAGGCGGTTCACCTTCGTGTTGGTTGTGTGAAATGTTGAAAAGCTGAAGGTTTATAAGATTTGCAAGTTGCTTTGGAATTGTGCCAGGAGCAACACGTAAAGCAAGTTTCCGCTCAAATCAATTTGACCTCAACAATAAGCAATTCCCAATTCCATCCGGAACTTTTCCGGTACGCGGATTCTTTCTCAATTTATAGCCCTTAAATTGCTCAAACGTTCAATAACTTTTGGGATTTCCCCGGAATTTGGCCTGGAAACTTGTTCCTGGCCAATGAAAATTATGAAATTTACCTCAAAGAGCCACATTGGTTGAAGAAATCACTTGGAATAGGTCCTGAGAATCCATTTCCATTCAAATCTAGGACCCTCAAATTTGAAGGGCAACCGCCTCCCGATCCTTCTTTCAGGGTGATGGGGATCAATTTGACCAAGGTTTTGCATTCCTTCCTTCATTCTTTTTTTTTTTTTTTTCACCAGCTTTTTGTACAGGTTCCCACAGACGGCGCCAAATGATGCAGCACAAAAAAGATGTGCTATCATAAAAATAGACCTTGTAAGGAATTCCTTATCTTTTATTAACAAAAATGATAAGAACTTAATAACATTTTGTAGAGAGATCAAGTCCCCCCTCCTTCTCCAAACTCTTTGTCCTCTATATATAGGAAAAAATGGAGACACTTGTCTTCTTCTCATTTTGCATGTGTATTTGGAGTGAGGGTAAGCTGCCACATGTCCCATTTAGGTGTCCTCTTTTCATTGGTGTTTGAATAGGTGGATTTGAGACAATGTTGGGTTAAGAGAATATGGTATTGGGCTAGATGTCTCCTGTTGGGCCGGTAGTAGGGTGCTGATTTATTTGTCTTGGGTTGGGTCTGACATTGGGTTTAAAGAGTGTTAATTGGGCCGACGATATTGGGTTATACCACAACTCAAACGAAGTTAGACCCGAGAAACAAGTGCTACAAAAATGTGATGCTGGAGCAAAAAACTAGTTTCCGGTAAAGTTCCACCTACAGGCCAAGGCCTTTAATGTGGTGTGGGTAGCAATTATCCGCCTCTTAGTCGTCGATTTTACTTCTTCAATCCTCATTATTGCCTTTTCTTACCTTCTCCTTCAACTAGAGCCTTTTTCTCTAAGTTCGCTTTCTGTAACACGATTTCTAACAGTGATGAGTGCTTGTTGCTCCTTTTCTCGCTCGTAGAAAGCTTCCCGTTTGACTTATCCAGTCATAAATCATAATACGAAGGAGGAGATCCCCGGGCCTGAGATCTCGAGTGAAAATAACCCTGTTTGAGGAAGCCCGCGGATGTGGATGTGGATGTGGATGTGGAGTGCGGAAACTCCGCATCCGACCCATAAAATTTTATGTAGAAAAAATATTGTTATGGAGAGTATGTTCAGTTCATTGATGCTCATGCCTTTAGAATAGGAATGCAAATTGCAAAATATCAAAGATTTAAGTGTTAATTGTTTAATCAGGATCTTTGGATAAATGTGGTAGGGCTGAGCAAAATTATCGGCGGTATTGTTTACTGTCGGTAATCGTAACCGCATTATCGTAAATTATCGATATTTTGGCAATACGAAATGATAACGGTTTTAATATTGCATTACCATTGAAAAAATGGTACGGTAATGGTTTTTATAATTATTAAAACGGTAAAAAAATGTTTACCATTTTTGGTTTTAAAAAAATGCCGTTAACTTAAAATTTCTTATTCAGTCATTTTTTGGATAAAATAATAAAAAAAATTCAAAAAAATTTCATTATTGTCTTTAACGTCTCTCTTAGACACTGGGACTAGGGTTTACTGTTCATTGAATAGAAATTGCATACTAATTTTAACTTGTTTATATTGTGCATTGCCTATACTTGATATGGTAATGTCGAATTGTTGATAATTATTTAAATTTTTTATGGTGTTTATTATTTAATCATATTTTATCGTATTTGTACGAACTACGATGTTATAAATTTCTTAAAATTAATTATGAATCAAATAACAAATGTTATATTGTCAATTTTTGTAAATAAAAGAATAGTGCAATAATATTTAAATAATCTTTAATACTCTTTTGAGCGAAAAAGAAAAAAATGTGTATTAATGGTTATCAAAATCCATATTAGAAATATTAAAAAATTAGCAAAAACTAAAATAAAATAATATAATATAAAATAAAATAATGATGGTAACGGTAAAATATCGTTACCGTACCATTTATCATAATATCGTAACAGTACGATTTTTTAGTAAAAAGTATTTAAATCCGAAAATCCTTAATTTATACAAACATGCCTCACTCACAAAAACTTATTTACATTCTTTGAAGCATTTAAACATCCATTAAAAAGTAAAAAGTATTATTTTTCATCTTTGTCTTGATCCATTTGAATATCTTTGTCAGTATTATTTGATGGGTGATGGATAAGGACAAAGATGAAAAGACAATAATTCTAATAATGACTTTATTGAATTAAAAAGAGTTGATAGAAAATATTGTAGATGTTTTGGCCTTTGGGAAATGACATAAGTACTATATAATTATTGAAGAAAGCAGGTAAATGTCCATTTTTATCACATATTTAGATCTAATATTAATGGTATTAATGCAAGTATGGAAAACCATCAATTGGAAGTGCAGGTCAAAGCAAGTAAATTCTCCTCTATAATTACTTTTTTTTTATAGGTAACTGTTAATTAAAATGATCAAAATGGCCCACAATACACAAATACAATGAATTTGGGCTTTCAAAGTCCAATTACCTAAATTAGGCCCAAGTTTAAGGCCCTTTTTGAAACCCTAAGCTCGAAGAATGATTCCTCAAGCCACATGCAGATTTGCTCTGCTCAAGAAGACAAGTCTCATCGAGCAGAGTGACATGACAGCAGCTGTCATATCATTGTTGTCAGGAGCAGTAGCAGGAGGCGCCGGAGCAGGGACACGCCGGAGCGCGGCAGGAGGCGGCGGGAACGCGCCGGAGCGCGGCAGGAGGCGGCGGGAACGCGCCGGAGCGCGGCAGGAGGAGGCTGGAAACGCGTCGGAGAGCGGCAGAAGCGGCAGAAGCGGCGGGTAGTGCCGGAGCGCAATTGAACAAGCGACAAGAGCAGCGGTGCATTACGGGGTGGAGCTGAGACGCAGCGGAGGAGCGGCCACGTCCCATTGGTCGGTCGCTGGAGTGCCTCTCTCTCGGTTCCTGGCTTAGCCTCCACTATAATTACTTTTATGTTTTGTATAATAAAAACCTGTCCAATCAATGAATCCATTGATCGCCTTAAATACCCGCCTTAAATACCTGTCATAAAATAATCCAATAAATAAAATATTGTGAAGATAATAATAACTCCATTTAAGAAGTTTAGCTGCATACTGTTTTCAGCTACTACTCATCCTAAACCTGTGCAGAATATACTGTTATATTTGATTTGTTTGATTTAGCTGCATACTGTTTTCAAGCATTTATTCTCTTTGGAAAAAAAATTCTTCTTTTTATTTTTGGCAGGATACCTTTTTTTATTTACGACAGAATTAAATACATGAGAGGAAGGACTATCAGCTCCCTGACACACAAACTGCATGGATATACATCGTTGTCAGTCCTATATTAAATACACTTTTTTTTTAATATAGATATATTACTGTTTTTATTTTGCTACATTGATTTCATCTAAGTATGTGTTAAAGGAGAGATGATCTAGCGCACGACTAATTGTGCACGACTACCAACACGAATTTAACACGGCACAGATCCCAACACAGGGATAAATAGTCATTTTACCCTTGTCGTGTTGGTAGTCGTGCGCAATCAGTCGTGCGCTGTATCGTGAGCAGGGTTAAAGTTCCTTGGCTATTGTCGTTTTCACACAAGTTCTTGACCATGGTTAAAAGGATGATTATTGAAAGGTATAAGATTTTTACTCAGGCTAAGTTCCAGCTCGATCGCCATCGTGTTCGTTGTGTTGACATCAGTCTCTAGAATATTCGAATTATTCAGTTTAGTTAGAATTTGAATAAGGCCTACAGAATAGTGATCACATTCAAAATTGAAGTTGAGTAATATAGTAAAAAAACAAATTACTTGTAATTTGTTTTTTTAGTTTGGTCCTTAAATTTGATAACGAACCGCTCTTTAGAAAGTTTTAAAGGTTATCTGGGTTTACTTATAAAATTAAAGTTGTGCTAAAAATCAATTCTCTCGGTTTAAGTCTATATTAATTATAAAATTGCTCATTTATTAACCAACGAATCCGAAGGCCCTGTTTTGCGCAGACCATATTCTACTTCTTCTACTACTTCTTTTTATTTTTTAAAGAGGTTCTGTTTTGCGCAAGTACTAAAAAAATTACTATTTTTACAATAGAGGTATCTTCAAGGGTCCGAAATTTTTCGAAACCACCGTATCGGAACTCCCATCGCCGCCGCCGGTCGCCGGAGCGCCGCCGCCGGT
>JAOWBN010000008.1:153893-165987 GCA_028565015.1 Pinguicula moranensis | reverse complement strand
CCACGACTTCGACGGCACCTTCTTCTTCATCGGTTCCTTCAGGTAATGTTACTCATTCCTCTGCTACCCTCGAGATTATTCTTCCTTAGTCGGTTAGGAGGACCACTCGCAGCAATGCAGGGTTTCCACCTAACAGATATGGGTTTTCTCCAGATACTTCTCATCCTCATGATATTGCTCATACTGTATCCTATTCTCATATGCTTCCTGACCATCGAGCCTTTATTGCATCCTTGGATAGTGTCTCTATTCCTAAGTGTTGGCAGGTGGCTAAGGCAAATGCAAGATGAAAAGTGGATATGATAGAGGAGCTTGAGGCCCTGACAAAGAACTAAACTTGGCAACTTATGCCGTTGCCACCCGGTAAGAAGGCAGTTGGATGTAAGTGGGTATTCACCGTGAAGCAGAACCAGGAGGGCAAAGTTAAACGCTACAAGGCATGACTTGTAGCCAAGGGATCCAATCAGGTCTATGGGATCGACTACGATGAGACCTTTGCACCTGTGGAAAAGATGAGCACAGTCAGGACTCTGGATAACAGCAAACAAATGATGGAGATTATACCAACTTGATGTGAAGAATGTATTTCTTCATGGTGACTTGTTGGAAGAGGTGTATATGGAGACTCCCCCAGGATTTGACACTAGTCAGACTGCTGGTCAGGTTTGCGAGATCAAAAAGTCATTGTATGGTTTGAAACAATCTCCTCGAGCTTGGTTTGACAGATTTAGAAATGGTATGGTTGACATGGGTTATCAGCAGACCGATGTTGACCATACTGTGTTCTTCAGGCAAGAAAACTGTCATACCACGATACTTGCAGTATACGTGGATGATATGATTATTACTGGTGACGATGAGGGAGAGATTGTTGAGTTAAAGAGGAGACTGGGTAAGAAATTTGAAGTGAAAGACCTGGGGCAGATGAAATACTTTCTTGGCATCGAAGTGGCCCGTGGGCCAGGGGGAATTATTTTGTCCTAAAGGAAATATGCTTTAAACTTGCTGCAGGGGACAAGGATGTTGGGCTGTGAGACCGCAAAAATGCCAATTGACCAGTGATTGAAGTTGAGTGCAGAAACAGGCGAGTCAGTTGATAAGGAGTAGTATCAGAGATTGGTAGACCGACTTATATACCTGAGTCATACTCGACCGGATATATCATTTGCTGTGAGTATGGTTAGTAGGTATATGCATTACTCTAGAAGGGGTCACGTGGATGTCATGCACCAGATATTGAGATACTTGAAGAGTGTACCGGGAAATTGGGTTTTTTCAGAAAGAATGGGCATCTAAATATCGAGGGACATTGTGATTCAGACTGGGCTAACTGTGCTGATGATAGAAGGTCCACGTCCGATTATTGCATGTTTGTAGGGGGCAATCTAGTCTCTTGGCAGAGTAAAAAACAGTCGGTAGTTGCCCGTTTTACAACTGAGGCATAATATAGAGTCATGGCTCTAAATGTTACTGAGATGATTTAGTTGAGATCCATGCTTGTGCAGCTCAAGATGGATCAGGGGTGCCAGATGAAGTTGTGGTGTGATAGCAAGTTAGCTATCAGTATTGCCAACAACCCAGTACAACATGATAAAACCAAACATGTGGAGATTGATAGGTTCTTCGTTAAAGAGAAGTTGAGCAGTGGGCTGTTGGAGTTGAGCCACATAGCCACCGAAGAACAAGTTACTAATTTGTTAACCAATGGTCTTAGTTCCATAGACTTGAAGAGACTTTGTAACAAGATGGGCTTTTTTTTGATAAATTAGTTCATAATATAAAAGTCGTGTTGGTATCTTTAGGTGATACCAAAACCTTTACAAGAAAATCCTATCCCCCTCTTTCTCTACGGTAGAGACTATAGGTGTACAATCTGATCTTATAAATCCATGCATTGCCTTTGTACAACATGATCTTATAACAAGATGGGTTTAATGAATATCATATGCCCATCTTGAGGGGGAGTGTTGAGTTTGTTGGGTTGGGTGGTTAGGTATACCACCTAACCCTCACCCTTCACCTACCACACACGAACACGGCTATAAGTATCACTTGAATGTATCATTTGTAATTTGAGATTGAATAACAAGTATTCCAATTTACAATTTTATTCTTTAAGGAAATGTTTTTTTTTCTGAATTCTTTTCATAATAAAAATCAGGATCTTTTTGCACGACTTGTGGTACTTCTGCACAATCCATTGGCGAGGCAGCAGCTGGTTACTTAGATTTTGAATGTAAGTGTGCTTTGTCTCCACCTAAAAACTTAATGTGTTAAAATGCAGTAAAAATGACTTCACATAGTTGTAGCTTATAGACATACTACCTCGTGGATCGATTATCCCAAATCTTTGGGTCTGCTCGAGGATGAACATATACATTATCATTGTTTAAGTTCCATTCCCACCTCTTATTACTAAATTGTCCTTTTTTAATTCAACTAGATCTTATGATTCCCTGAACCCATTGAATGCACTCATGTCAATCATTTTGATGATGCATGCACAACAAGAGTTTGAGCTTGTCTTCTCACCTTCAAGCAAGTGAAATCTCATATATGCTTTATCTCGATGTATTTACCAAGAATCAGAACTAAAATTTATATCAATCAGAGGCTTTTCTAGTCAAGCAATTTTAGAAGGCAAAGTATGGCCCAATATATGAGATCTGAGTTTTTTTTTGGTGATTCTGCAGGTCTTGTGTCACTTAGCTTCTCTATTTCCCAAGAACATCATCTTATTTTGGCAAGAAGAGGTATGGATGGTTGATAGAATGGTTACCTATTGATTTATAATTTTAAATCAAGTATCTGGGTAGGTGATATAAGGGGTGCTCTGTGGTTCTTTTATTCACTTAGAGAATCTGTTCTCTTATGCTACATGGAGCTGACCTTTCTTTTGAAAATAAAGATCAAATTATGGTGTCATATGTAAGAGGGACTCGGTTTGTGGTTGTGGCATGAAGTTGAAATTGTAGGATAAATCATAATATGTTTCCTTTTGGATGGAGCATTAACTTTCTATTTGTAGTTTAATCAGAAACCAGCACCTTGCTATCTAAGATAAGTGCTGGAAGTATTAACTTTCTATTTCATGGTTGTATAATACAGTGTATTTATGTCATATAAATATCCTTTTTATGCTGGGTGATGAAGGCTTTATATGTTTTACTGGGTTACCTTTTTTCTCACAAATCGTATTTCGATCATGTGCAAGTCGTGTACAATGCAACTCAATCTGGATCAAAATACCCTGTTATTCTAACTGTTTTTCTTCTTTTGCAAGCTCTAGATTCCTAAAATGAAAGCTTATGTGAGTGACCTGGAAGACCTAAAGCAAGATCCATTATATCAAGAGACTTGGGATGACATGATTATCAATGTAAGATCTGGTGTTTTTCTAAATATTTGTATCTAGAATGATAAATCATATTTCTTGATCTAAGACATAGATCATGTTTATGACCATTAACATTCACTCAATCGAAGAGTACCATTAGAAGGACGTTTTTATCCAGCGTTAATGAAGCACTATGTTGGTTGTCATAAATTTGCTTAGTTGATCTTTATGCATGATTCTACGGCTTAATAGTTATGCAACACAATGAATGTTTGGGTCATTAGCAGGTTTACGTAAATAGTCCTTTCTTGATGATTAGAGGCTTATGATTTTGCTGTTGCTGCTTGGTAATATTTGCTGGTGGCCAACAGTTCTTTGCAGAATCATTGGATGTGATTCAGGATCCAGACTGGGTGTTTTCTTTAGGAAACTCTTTTGCTAAACAATATGAACTCTATTCATCTGACGATGAGCACTCAGCACTGCTTCATAGGTGGACATATCTTTCTGCAATGACTTTCTATTTATGCATTATATAAAACCTGCCGCATTTCTATTTGGGCATGTAATAACGTAAAAGGATTTTTCTGTATAAAGGGCTTCATATTAAGGTGTCATTTGATACTTTTTTGTCCTTGTATATTAAATTTGAAAAAGAGGATTATGTAGCCTATTACAAATAGGTGTGTGGGATATAAAAGGTTGTATATATATTTTTTTGGGCTGTAAAAGGTTGAATATGTTGAATTAATATTGATCTGTCTAGGTTACCAATTAAGTAGAGAGATTTTTTCTGTTTGAGTTAGTTTGTGCTTTGTGGGCATTCAGTTTGCTTTATATCCTTCTTTGGTGATTTATGTTTATGCCGCTAATCTTCTGTCTTCAAACTATCCCTTGGGATGAGACGGGTGGGGATTCCCTCAAGCTGGTATCATGGATGGTTTCTTTGGGATATGTTTCAATATTTTTTAAATAAAAGTACTTGTATTAAGTAAGAGTTACATCCTTCCTAGCTCAACGTCTCGCATTACACGGCCACCGGCTTTGCCCATAAGGCTTAATTGCTAAAAAAAACTACTTAATAAATACGACCAGGACGTTAGCTTAGTCTCTCTCACTGTTTAACTAATCTGAATGTTGGGTAATCCCCATCTTTCCAAGCGTATGATTCCACAGATCCGACTTGGCAGCTCACTTGGATTCCAGTATGTTTGGGTGCGTCCTCTTGTTCCTTGTTTAGGCAAGTAGTCAGCTATGCAGTTACCTTCCCTGTACTGGTGCACTACATGAAGTCTAATGCCCTGCTGACGTTCATGGAACTCTTCCCAAGTTTCCAGCAGCTGCCGCGAGCTGCACTGCTCTCGAAGTATCCAGCTTTGCAAAAGCAGCGAATCCGTTTCAAGAATAACATCCTGCAACCCTTGTTGCTAGCATATCTTTAGCCCCTCTGTTGTTGCCCTTAACTCTGTTTCGTTGTTCGTCCCTATTCTCAGCTGCATAGAGTAAGCTGCCTTGCACCTCCCATGCTCATCCTTGATGATGCCCCCACTCCTTACTGGCCCTGGATTCCCAGAGCAACTTTCATCCGTATTGAACTTCAGCCAGCCATGGAGAGGCTTTCGCTAGAGCACAATCTTGGTCTAGTTTTTGACTTACCAGCTAACCTTTGTATTCAGTTGTCACATAATGTGTGCATCATTCACCTGCATTTTGAATTTTCTATAAGCTATATCAGTCAACATAGCTAAAGTCCTTTTTACCTCACGCCAAACTTCATCTGTTGATTGGATTTTTTCCTCGAACTGAGTCTTGCACCTGCGTAGCCATAAAAACCATGTTAGTGTCACTGGCAGAATAAAAGAAATAAAACCTTGCAAGGATCCCCTTCCTATCATTATCTGCCATTGTTTCATCCTTTCCTTCCAAGATCTCGGCCATGGAAGTGTGCTTTTGAACAAACCTGTTGCTATGGACCATAACTTATCTGCAAAATTGCTGGTTGACAGTACGTGATCTATTGTCTCCTACTCCCGTTCTGTGCAACATGGGCAAGATGAGGCAATGTTAATTCCTCTCTTGATGAGCTGCTCGTTAATTGGTAGACTTTTCTGCCATGCTTTCCAGGCGCAAATAGCTATCTTAGGCGACCGTGATTTCTTCCACAGTAGCTCTTCAACTGGAAGCAGTGCCTGTCGTTCCCTAGTCTTCTCCCATGCTGTCTTCAAGGTGAACTTCCCATCCACAGTAGGCTCCATATAATCCTGTCCTTCTCTCCATTCTCCCTTGGTTGTTTCAGTGCCTTAGTTTCCTCTGTAATCTCAACCCCCACTGCCTGCATCAAATCCATATGAGTCCACTGCCCCTCCATAGCAAAATCAGCTACCAGTGCCGCTTTATCTTGTATCTGTTGTACTCTACCTTCTAAAAAGCCCAAGTCCAGCCATTTGTCGAACCAAAAAGCAGAGTTCCCACCTGTCAAGACAACCTTTATGTGGTTTTTGGACCTCTGTCCTCATTGAAGCCGTATATCCCTAGAACCTAGTATCCTCCTGCGTCTGCGTGCCCGCCTTTCAAACAGATGCTCTTTCCTGAGGAATTTAGCTTTGAGGAACCTTGTCCACAAACAGTCCTCACTTAGCAATTTGAAGTAAACTTTCATCCCCATCGATTTCTGCACTATTGCTAAGTCCTTCACCCCAACCCCCTTCACTTGTTGGCTTACATAACAGCTCCCACCTTCTCCAATGAGCCTTCGGTTTGCCTTCCTACTCACCCCAAAAGAATTGGGCTAACATCCTTCTAATCTTGTAAAGGCATATCTAGACAGCTTGAGCACAACCATGATGTGCATTGGGATGCCTGCCATCCACATGCTTAATTAAGGTAAGCCTTCCTCCTTGTGTCATTAGTCGTCCCCTCCAACCTGCTAGCCTTCTCCTAATCTTCCCCAGCAGCGTTTCCAGTATTTCCCTTGTTAATCTGCCCGTACTCATTGGAGCTCCCAGGTAGCACATTGGAAATCTGCCCTCTAGGAAGCCAGTTTGTTGCAGCCGCACCCTCTTCCTTATTGTTCCAATTTGTTTGGACATAAATATTGCCGACTTCTCCTTGCAGAGCGCCTGTCCAGACCAGCCACAATATTTACCCAACACTGCCACTGCATTCCTTATGGATCTGACATCCGCTCTAGCAAAAACCAGCAGGTCATCCGCATACATGAGATGAGTGATAACTGCTCCCCAGTTGGATGATAAAACCTGCCTATCTTTCCTATACTATGCTCTCTTAGTAGAAGGCGGGACATGGAATCTTGTACTAGGACAAATAGGTATGGGGATAACAGATCCCCCTGCCGAAGCCCTTGAACAACCTAAGAAAACCAACTGCTACCCCATTCATTTGCAATGAAAAACAGGTTCCTTTTACACAATTCATTACTAGTTCTACTGACTCAGCAGTGAAGCCTTTCCTTCTAAGAATTGCCTCTAGAGAACCCCAAGTCATGATGTTGTATGCTTTGGCCATTTCTAGTTTTAAAAGCACATTACCTCCCGCTTGCTTCTTATTGATTTTATGCACCAACTCTTGTGCTAAGATTATATTCTCAAAAATAGACATTTCTTGGATAAACGCCTCTTGTACTACTGAAACCAGAGAGGCATATGTTCCCTTAACCTGTTTGCCACTACCTTTGAGATCACCTTTTAAACCATCGTGCATAAGCTGATTGGTTTGAAATTCCCAAAGGATGTTGGATGCGCCACCTTTGGAATCAGGCTTATGAAGCTTGATGAGAACATTTTGGGCAACTGTTTACCTGTGAAAACATCCCTAACTGCACCCCCAAGGTCCCTCCCTGTGATAGTCCATGTTTGTTTGAAGAAATCCGCACTAAACCTAAACCCATCCGGGCCCGACGCACTATTATTTTGAATAGACCATAGTGCCTCTTTGACCTCCTTTTTAGCAGGGATTGCCCTAAATAATCCATTCTCTGATTGTAACTGTTTGTTCACGAACAAGTCATCAAGCTCTGCCTCATTCTAGCTATCAACTGGATTGAGCATGGTCATGAGACCCTCAAAATAGGTTGCTGCCTCATGGACATCTTGAGCTGCTTCTATACTACTACCATCTATTAAAATAATCTTTTTGATGCAGGCTTTGTTCTGTTTAACCCTCGTTACTGCGTGAAAAAGCTTGGTGTTTTTGTCACTGCACCTAATCCATTCCTTTTTAGACATCTGCTCGAGGTGGCAGAGGTCCATGCTCTCCAGGTACCGCATCTGTATCTTCTTATCCATGTACTCTGCTTCAAACGCCTCAGAGCTATCTCCTTGCATTTCAAGTTCCAGCCTTTCCAGTTGAGCCTCCAGTAGCTTGAACTTTTGACCCAAGGTATGTAGTCCCACTTGCCCTCTATAACTCTGCCAAACCGAGGAGACTTGTGGAATAAACGAGCTACTTGAATCTCACATATTCTTGTATTTAAAGTGCTTCCTCCCATACGGTGCTTCCTGTTCCTCAAACTGCAACAGAACAGGGCAGTGATCCGAGGACTTTATCGGAAGCAGGCTGCAGGAGCTCTGCGCCTTTCATCCCAGGAAATCCGAATTGACTAGCCCCTGTCGAACTTGGCCCAGGCCCGACTCCTTCCTGTTTGTCTGCTGCACCATGATAGCCTATCATAGTTTGCCTTCAGATCCACCGCTGCACCATGATAGGCTCTCACAGCTTGCCTTCAGATCCACCAATGCATCCTGTCCAACATATGCAATTGTTGAACTCCTCCATGGGAAGCTCCGGCCGCCTCCTACCGCCTTCGGGCTCGTCCTCCCGTTCTTGACCATTCTCCGACCAGATTCTTGACTGAGTGTCAGGTGGTCCAATCGGGGTAAGACCGATGTCTGCCTGTAGCGTGAACCCATCACACCGACTTCGGCCATCACCTGATCCTTACCACTAACCAATGGCTGATTGACACCTGGACTTTCCTTTCGGCTCTTGATGACCGTGGGGCCGTTCCTCAGGACCTTTGACGCTGTTGGCTCCTTGACGTTTCCAACCGTTGTCCCTGGACAGGCTGTCCTAGCGCCGGCCAACTACTTGGTTCTAGTCCGTCCATCGATGCCGTTCCCCGTACTATCACCGGAGTCACGCTGCATCTTTTTCTCCATTGTTTCGGCTCCTCTTGCACCTGAATTGGATAACTCTGCCCTTGCACTATAACATTTTACCACGGCGTCGGCTGCAGATATGTTACTCTGTTGGATCAACAACCTGGCCATGACAAAATCATGAATATTCGGGCCCTGCTCCTCAATCTAGATTAGTTGTCCAATATCCGCCGTGACCTCCTTGAATAAATGATCCGACTAGCAGATAACTGGCACTCCAGTGAGGCTGAACTAAGCATCATTTGGATGAGAAATCGCAAATGGAGATCAACGCCATATGTCCGAGATCCCTCTCTCGTCCCACTTTTGCTTTGGCCTTAAGAACATATCCAACTCGGCCAATGTATCCATCCAAATCAACACCTGATCACCAAGGCAAACCACCAGGCATTGTTATAGCCATTCCAACTCCTCCTCCGTTGGACTATAGCTCATCTCCCTAACCTCTGGAAGCGTGGGATTTTGGCCTACCACCTCTGCTCTCTGGAGCTCCGCCCCTTTCCTTGGCTGGGACGCGCATGGCTTAGAGAATCTCACCACATTAGCTCCCAGGTCATTTCGCCTAACCTTGTGCTATTCAGCGCCCGCATAATCCTACTGTAAACGTACGAATACAAACCGGCAGCCCATCTTGTCCACCTTCTTAGGAACGGTGACTCTGCTCACCCAACCTATGTCCTCGAATCTGATTTGCATCTCCGGTTCCATCCATTCCAGGGAAAATTAGTGAAGAAAAAAGAGACCCCCTCCTCTCTCTCTGTGATGGGGTCTATCCAGGTTTGCTTACCAGTCCTTGGTGGTTTCCTACCTTTCTGTGCCTCCTTCTGTTTCTTTAGCCTCGCCTGTCTACTTTCAGAGTCACTCCACAATCCCGCTGAGGGTTCAATCCCCTCCGGCATCCGCTCCTCTGCCTGAGCCCGGTACACCGCGATTTCCTGGCCCAAACTGTGATTCCCGAGCAGGGCATCATCTACCGATATTTGTAGCGGATCCTCAACCTCCTCCGTGTCCGGTCCGAGCGGACCTAGGTTGATGTCTAGCGGGGGTGGATCCCCCACCGCTTCCCTCATCAACATCGGCCAATTGGAAACGGTGCAAGTGTGTGCAGTGCGCGTTTTAGATTTCTAGTGAGAATTGAGAATTTTTGGAGAGAAAAATGAGATTGTGTGATGAAGCTATATGTTTTAATATGAACACGGCTACATTAATCGGAAGTTCATTGAGTGATTTTCTGAAGTTGAAATTATTCTTCAATTTTACAGATGCCTTGGCATTTTGCTGCAGAAAGTAAATGATCGAACCTATGTTCGCTGTAAGATTAATTTGATGTACTTGCAAGCTAACATTGCTTTGCCAGTGAATAGGCTTGGTTTGGCGAAAGCCATGGGTCTGGTAAGTCTTTTCCGCATACCATAGATTTATTTAAAATGCTCAACTCAAATCTCTGTTGATCCTATCGAATAAATTATTCTTGTGGCTTGTCTAATATATTGAAACTCAGGTTGCTGCATCTCACTTGGACACAGTTTTGGATAAGCTGAAAGATATTCTTGATAACGTTGGTGATAGCATCTTTAAAAGGTATAGGATGTTTGACTTCATTTTGGTTCATCCATCTACATCATACCTAAACCCTTATATACATAAAGCTTGGCGTACCTTGGCAATGATATAACCCCTTGTGTACTATAACATTGAGATTGCCCGTGTTTGTGAATTTGGCCTAGTAATTTTATGCTTCAGTTAGGCATCTCTTTAGGTACTTAATTGCAGTAATTTTTGTGGCTTATTGGTTTCATATGCATGCAAATATGCTGAGGCTAACCAGTGAGTAATATGTTCTCAATTGCAGGATACTGTCATTCTTTTCTAGTAGAGATAAAATGGAAGAATCAGACGACATTCATGCTGCATTGGCTCTCATGTATGGCTATGCTGCAAAATATGCTCCATCAACAGTTATTGAAGCCAGGATAAATGCACTTGTGGTATGGTCGAATCTTTGTTTAAGTGTTTTTTGGTGGCCCTCTCTTTGGCTATTTCTTGTTAAATTCTCTCCCTCTCAATTATTCAACAGGGTACTAATATGCTTTCACGTCTACTAAATGTACGCCATCCTACAGCTAAGCAGGCAGTTATCACTGCTATTGATTTACTAGGTGAGTGCGTAAATCCTTCAATAACATTTACTTGGTTATTGTTTTACTAGAATAGGATTTAGGTAAAAGTATATTGCATTATATTATGCGAATGCACGAGTTTGCGAACCGACAGCTGTAGGAGTTCCCGACCAATGGACTTGGTGAACATATCAGCCATCTGATCTCGTGAGGTGACACTGTGGGGAGATAATTTTGAACTTTCCCACGAATGAAGTGAATATCGACCTCTATGTGCTTCGTTTGCTTATGTCACAGAATAATGTGGATGAGTCTGTTACTGGAAACCCCAACTCCTAAATAAAAGAACGAAGCCATAGTATTTCACACGTACCTTGCGCCATAGTTCGGTACTTAATTTTTTTCACACGTACCTTGCGCCATAGCTCGGTACTCAATTTTTAATTTTCTATGATATAAAGTGACTACCGCGAAAGGTGCACAAACCTGAAGTGGAGCGACGATCACTTTTCGATCCTGCATAATCAACATCTGTAGAGAATGATTGTTCAAACTGAGCTCCTGATTTAAAGAAGAGTCCGAAACTAGGGCAGGTTTTCATATATCGGAGAATATGGTAAACTGCATCTAGATGTGTTGTCCTCGGTGAGTGCATGAACTGGCTGGAAACACTATCTGCAAAAGTGATATCCGGTTTTGTGTTTGTCAAGTAGATAAGACGACCCACAAGTCGCTGATACACAAACGGATCTAGCAATAACTCTCCATATTTGCAAACAACTTCTAATTTGGATCCATGGGAGAGGAGGCAGGCCTACACTCAAGCATGAATGTCCTGAATGAGGTCAAATGTGTACTTTTGCTGTGATAAAGAAATACTTCGCCGAGACATAGCCACATCAATGCCAAGAAAGTACTTTAGGGAGCCAAAATCCTTGACATCGAAAGTCATCCAAAGATGACGGACCAATACCCTATACATCGTCTCCAGTAATGATAATATGATCCACATAAACTGAGACAACGACACACTGGCCTCAAGGTTACGACCAGTTAAGCAGGTTTGATCAAAATGACATCGAGTGAAACTCCGAGTGAGTACCACATCGTTGAAGCGACCAAACCATGTACAAGGAGATTGCTTCAAATCATTGAGAGGCTTCCGAATACGACATACTTTCCCTGAATACTGCGCCGCTCAGCCCAAAACCCGGACGTTGGATCCATGTAGATAGTCTCAGATAAATCCCTATTCAGAAATGCATTATTGACATCAAGCTGATATAAGGGCTACAAATAGGAAGTAACAAGCGAGACAATAAGTTGGATAGTGGTGAGCTTAGCCGTGAGTGCAAAGGTCGGCCCAAAATTCTTATTGAGAGCCTAAGGGCCCGTTTTGCGCAGCCTTCTAAAAATTATAATTGGATTATAAGCACCTCGATTTACGAAATAAGTGTTTT
>JAOWBN010000008.1:134195-146545 GCA_028565015.1 Pinguicula moranensis | reverse complement strand
TCAGAGGACCTAAAATGTGGTCTCAATACACTACTGATCAAGTAATGTGCGAGCTTGCATGACTTTCAGCTAATCAGAGAAGGGATATGATATAAAAAAATGGTTCTTTACATAATCATTCCTCAGCTTTCACCCTATGTGCTATCAACTACAAATGATCTCCAGTGTTGTCGCATCTTGATTATTAATCCTAATGTAGTTGTACAGTACTTAATCTGTAGACTCTTTTCTTTTGTGAGTTTTTATAGATCATTGGAGTTATTGATGTGAATCGAAGTAAAGACAAGGATTATGAAACAATTGTAAAAGATGGTTTTTGTGGAGAGGTGAGATATCCTTACAATAATGAAAACAAAAGTTAAAGAATGTACCTGTATTTTACACTGTTGCAGTCCTAGTGCCATGCCAGTTGCTGTGGTTTTGAATCCTTTAATCCGTGCAGTTGGACGAGCTGAGGCAAATATATGAGGAATTGCCAGAATTTTTGGAAGAGGTACTGTGGCCTTCTTGATATCATGTTTACTAAAAAATGTGAAAGTGAAATAATTCAAAATAACGTAAAGAGTTACCTGGCCTTACAGGTTTCATCTTTGGAACTTGCACGGTTGCCTCATATGTTTAGAGAGAAGTTTATTCCTTGTATCGTGTACATTCATCAAATAGGTGGGCCTGTCTCCTTTCTTATTGTTTTGATCTTGTAATGAATAACAAGTTTGAGCTATTCTCTTCGCTTTTATTTCCTGGATTCCAATTAAAGCACCCATTTTGTTTTGGCCAAGACATTGTATGTAGTAGTTGAAAGAGTGAGAGTTCTACACACACCTCTTTAATTATGCTTATAATTAATTCTTCAGTTTGTTGTTTATTAAATTAAAATCTTAAATAAAGTATTACTTTTGTACATAATTCAGTTCCTGTACTTTTTGTGTTTCAACTGGTCAATTGAATTTGTACATTTTCTTGATTCAGTTTCTATCCTGCTTTTATTCCCCGTCACATTTGAGTAGGTAAAAGTGGTAGGCGAGATTATGAAACAGTCTGTAATTTGAGGGTTTTACCAGAAGATGAACCAAACTATTTGTAACGTGGACCACAGGCTTCGATTTCTGAAGACAATATGAATGATCATGTTTAGATGTTTGCCACACTTAGAATGTCACAGTCTCTATATCTGATGCAGGCTATTTGATGTGCATTTTCGAAGAAAGACTTGATGATAACATCCTAGAGAAACTTCAGGACTTTGAATTTGCTGTAAGTGGGAAAATTTCTAAATCTCAGTTTCATCACCTCTGCCATAGTGATTATATTCTGATTATCTATACTTTTGATTTGTAAAATTCATAGTTCTCAGACGAAGATAAGGATTCCAAGAAGTTCTTCTATCGCACAGCAAAGACAAGGGAATTGGATAACCTTCTTGGTGATATTTATCACAAAATCTTGGGTAAGTTGTCAGGAAGTTTTTCTTCTGGAACTGACCATCAAAGTTTCTTTTTGTCATTGCTTATTCTCAAGAAATACATTGATTGTTATAGTAGGATGTTGCAATTTCAAAATTCTGTTTAGATTTCTCAGATTTGTAAGTTTCACTTTCTCTTATGTTGTGATATTGGAGGAGGAGCTTTCCCTCCCATTATTTAAGACTTCTTCATTCAAGAAACAGAACACGATGCAATTAGTTCTATTTCTTATTTCTGCAAGTCAGATGGGTTTCTGCAAATAGTCCTTCCTCCTCGTACAAGATAGGTAGACAAGTCAGAAAACCCTTAAGGCCCACCTATACAGATATCATTCGCCAAACTTACTCCCGTCCCCTTATCAAGGCCCTGTCATTTGGTCTAGATCCTGGGATTCTGACATATGATCAAAACTATATGATGAAATTATTTACTCCACAACTCTTCCGTGCAGAATTTTCCTTTTATGTGTGTAATTTTTGTTTATCACATTTCTTTTGATTTTCTTGTGTTTATTGCATGAAATGCTTTTCCTTTATCTTCTTTTGTTTATTTTCTTTTTCTAGATATGGAGAGAGCAATCACCAGAGACCTTGTCATGCATATTCTTGAATTCTCTGTTCCTTTACTCAAAGCTGTCACTTTTGTAGCTGAACTTGATTGGTTAGCGAACTCATTCCATTTAAGTTCCATCATCCCGCTGCTTTATTGTTGTTTTTTTGGCTACAATGCTCAGGTCTCTGATCTGTGATTTTCATCTAGCTTGCTGTCATTAGCATTGGTTGCCAAACAGAACAACTATGTCCGACCTATTTTGACTTCAGACAGCATGCTTGATATAAAAAATGGAAGGTTTGAACAGTTATACAATACAGTAAACATTTTGGGTATACATCATCATATTGAGAAGATATCTTGAATCTTTGTACTGGCTGTCAGGCATGTTTTGCAGGAAATGACAGTTGATACATTTATTCCCAATGATACCAAGATTCTGGATGAAGGTACTTGTGACTGATGTACCTTATTGATTTAGATCACAAGAGACCTTGGCATACATATTCTGGATGATACAAAGGTTCCCAATGACTAATAATGCTTCTAGCTTCTCCTATGCAGGCAGAATAAACATCATTACTGGGCCAAATTACTCTGGGAAAAGTATCTACATAAAGCAGGTTGTTAACGGTATCTCAAATATCCGGGAATTCTTTTTTTCTTTTTTTGATAGGTGAAATGTCTCGAACTGGAATTATATTTAGATTTTTGGTTTAGAATTAATACTCATCTTTAATTGTGTTATGTCACTGGCTAATGCTACACAATTTTCTTTAGGATACAGCACCACCAACTTTTTCAGATTTTCACACCCTTTAAACTTGTCTTAGTCCTCGCTGAATTTTATGAAGATATATCCACATGCAATAAGTGGAATTTTGTGCTTCATAGTTGAAGTAATTGGACAAATGAAGGTGTATGTGGAAACTGGTTGTGCAACTATATCTGAATAAAGTGCATTTCATAAAGTTGCTCTGCCAAAGTGCCCAATTTTCTGATATTTCATATTGATAGCAATTTCTTTAATAGACTACATGGTTCTATATGATTTCCTGTCATTATTCCATTATCATACTCTGCTTCTTGGATTTAAATCTATGTTTCAGGTAGCGCTGATAGTTTTCCTCTCCCATATTGGAAGTTTTGTACCAGCAGAAGCAGCTACAGTGGGTTTGACAGACAGGTGTCATTACTTGCCTTCTTTTCTCTTGCGGTCATCCTTCCAATGGGGAGACTAATTGTGTATAGTGGAGATAACAATGCCACCTGTAAGTAGGATATTCTGTGCAATGGGAAGCAAGTTTATGACTGCTGAGCAATCGACATTCATGATTGACCTCCAACAGGTGGCTATGATGTTAAGGTATTTTTTAATATCAAAGATTGTAGCTCTCTAGGAAGTCACTTTTCGTTCCTCAAGCACTCTATGTTATCTGTTTTGATGAACCATGATGTTATCCCTTATATGGGAATAGATATTCTGCTTGGGGTATTTCTCGAGGAAGTACTATTTGGGACTACAAACAACTCCTCTATAGAGGTCTCTGTTTATAATATGCTTGTATCCATCTTCAGGCATGCAAGTTCTCTGTCTTTGTGTTTGGTGGACGAATTTGGAAAAGGGACTTTGTCTGAAGGTGAGCCGCAATGAGCGTGCATTAAATGTAGTACTTTAAGTTTGCTACATAACCGAACATGTCTCATATATCAATTCCAGATGGGATTGGTCTTCTTGGTGGGATCATAAATTACTTTGCCTCTTGTGATAATCCTCCTAAGGTAATTTACTGATTGTGCCTTTCAAAATTGACAAAGGTTGAATTATTATTTTTAATTGAGATTCATCCTATTCAGTTTCATTTTTAATTTCCAATCTATAAAACCTGGCGTGTAATCTATTTTGACCAATATTCTCTTATGAACCCAGAATCTATGCATGGAGAAAAGATTGTAAATTGGGGTTTTATTGTAAGAGAATTCACTGATCTTCTGAACTCTGAGGGAGTGCAAAACCATTGAAGAAAGGAATTTTATTGAAAATATTTCTTGCTGTTGTTATTTGATTGCCATAGAGTTCTGTAGAAGTCCAACCAAGAACCATTTCCTCTTAATGAGGAATTATTCCCTTACATAAAATTTGTCTCGGTCTTAACTACAAGAACAAGTCAAAAGTGAATTTAAAACTCAGTTAAGAGCCAAGGATTAGTTACAACTTTTTCATGACATATTTGAAGTATGAATAGAGGTTACTGAATTCAGTTATTGGAAGATGCATTTTGTTATAATGCAATATGAGAGAGTAACTTCACGTCTTGTTCAAAAAGTTTTTAGATTTGTGATAGAGTTCTGTGCAGAATCCTGCAAGATGACCTTCTTCTTCTTCTCCTTCTCTCTCGAGCACTTATGTACTTGTTTGACATATTAGGAATATCGACTTGCTACAGGTGATGCTGTCTACTCACCTGAGTGAGATCTTTGAAAATGGCTATTTACTGGAGGTAGCATATTTTGTGTTTGGGCTTCACATTTCACATATCGTCAATTGATTGTTGAGCTGTATTGCACCATATCTTCATATTACAATGCTTGCAGTCAAACAAGATCAACTACTATACCATGAGTGTGCTAAGCCCAGATGACAAACGAACGGATGTGGAAGATATTGTGTTTTTATACCGGTATTTATGCTTCTTTGATAAAATACAGATTCTATGTTTGTGGCTATGAGAAACTGAATGGTCCATCACTTGAAAGATAGCCTTTCCACCTTGTTTATTGAATACATAGGATTCATGACTCTGGACTTTATTGACCTTAACGATGTATACAAAAGTTCTATGACCTACAAAGTATGATCTGCGTTATGGAAAATATTATGATTGGATTATCAATATGTTCCAACTAACCTAATTACTTATGCTTTTCTTTTGGAAGAGTTTTTAGTGTGTATCCTACCCGCTTGCTCTTTTTATTTGTTTTCCATATGGATATGATCATTAATGAGCAATTTATTTTGCTCCTAGCAGGTTGGTGCCTGGACTTGCACATCTTAGTTATGGTGAGTGATTGAGCTTTCTTTTAAAGCAAAGATATATATTGTCATTACTGCTTTCTCAAAAGGCAATTTTTCTCGTAGGATTGCACTGTGCTCTGCTCGCAGGTATCTCTCAAGTTTGATATTAAAAACCAAAAGTTTCTGTTTTCTGGAAAATTTATACTCGGAATCACGGTGAATTTGTAAATAGTCCTCATCGCAGGTTTATGTATTATGCCGAGCTCAGCTCGCATTAACATTTACACATGCCATTGTTTAATCTCTGTAGGTGTTCCTGAAGAAGCGATAAAGAGAGCAGCATCTATCCTATTTTCCCGTGTAAATAACCAGAATGTCGACAGACTCGCCCATGAAAATATACATGCTCAGGATCAGCAATACATGGTATATTATATTTTAATTGAATCCATGAGTCCCACATCCTTGAAGCCATGCTGAAGTGCATAAATTAATTTGCAGGAGGCCGTAGAAAAGATGCTTGCATTTGATACATCAAATGGAGATCTGGATCTGTTCTTTGAAGACATCTTTCCTTCTCGACCTCATACACATTCAAATTCCCAATTGACTTAGCATGTAGACTGCTGCATAATTGTTGATATGGTAAATCTTTTGTTCATAACGATTTCTGTGAACTTGTGTCAGAAATGGATTGTATGTAGGGGTTGGGGGGGGTACATTTGGTTTGTATCATATCAGAAGAAGATTTTATATTGCTCCATGCTGTTCGACAAAAGCGACGGGTGTGGCAGAATCTCTGAGGTCCCTTGTTTTTCTTTTTAATGAGAAAAATTGCTTTGAGTCCTTGTTGATTCTCTGAACATGTTCATTAGAGCCCTGTCATTAAGGAGTATCATAATGTGGACTTGTACGAGTTGTACCAAGAACTTGATGAATAGCCTTTGGGAAACACAAATATCAGAGAAATATATGTAAGCTGTACAATCAATATAATTGCAGATTTATTAACGAAGTTCAGCTTCAGGCACTAAGTGGTACCTCAAAACATGTTGCATAGTTGGAGTGTTTTGTATCGGTAAATTCCAGTGGTTGAAGTAATTGTGAAGGTAATTTCTTCCAATGAAAATATGGAAGATGGATATTTCTGCCTCTAGTGGTACCTCAGAACGTAAAATTAAGTACGATAAATGAATAAAGTCATCGAAGCGGGGATAGCTCAGTTGGGAGAGCGTCAGACTGAAGATCTGAAGGTCGCGTGTTCGATCCACGCTCACCGCATTTTTTAACAAGTCGATGTCAAACACGTGATGAGATCCATGTCGATTCGTAGAAATTCTCTTGAGCTGGTCCCAATTTTTACAAGTCGTTGCCAAATATTAATAATAAACAATAATTATCCCCCGTCGCTCTTGCTGCCACGTTAACCGTGACGATATTAATGAACTTCCGACAAAAGCCGAACAGAAGAACAGAGCATTGATTTCTCCAGAAGATCTGAAAGCATACCAACATGGCAACGAGTACCTTGTCACCCGGGACCAGTCTCCACTATATAATCAATAATGGAAATGCAACAGGCAGTACAGACTACAGTAGTGAAGATATTTTCCCACTATATAATGGAAATGCAACAGGCAGTACAAACCACGGTAGTGAAGATCTTTTCCCACTTGGAAAGTATCATGAATTATGTTCCCAACCAAACAAGGTCGTTATCCTATATGAAGTTGGGGGCCGCCGCCCATCTCCCCAAAAAACTATAGTGCAATTTTTTTAATCATTACGGATGTGCGGCTCGTGGGAAATGATATAGCGCACGACCCATAAAAGGTACGATCCACAATATTGTGCCATGTGTCTGTAGAAAAATGAGATTAAAAAGAAAAGTTCACCAACTTCCTCCGACGAGTAAACACCGAAAGGGTAAAAGGGTTTCAAGAAAATCGTCGAGACTGCAAAGACGACGGCGGTGCTTGAATTATCAGCGCCGTTCGGGTAAGGATAAACCCTTTCCCTCCTCCAGCGACTGTAAGAGTAGAATGTTGATTTTTAGCTATGAAAAAAAGGGGAGGAAGAGAAAGTAGTGCGTTGTTGTGTGCGTGTGAGAGAGAGAGACGTGGGGAGGGAAATGAAAGAGTATCCAGTGGGAAGGTGGGAATTGGGAAGACGAATGAATTTTTTTTTTTAATCTCATTTTTCTGCAGACACGTGGCACGATATTGTGGGTCATGCGGGTCGTGCCTTTAATGGGTCGTGCGCTATATCATTTTCCGCGTCTCGTCGCCAATGCCCAAATTCTGGTTCCGCTCAATTTGGAAACTAAAGGGAAAATAAATAGTGTTGGAACTTGAAAGTGAGCCCAACCCAATTCATAATAATGACCGACAGTCCGTCCAAATCCGACTATAATAAGATTAATTATGAATCACTCTCTAAAAATTTTAATTTTAAGGTAATTTGAACCCTTATTCAATTTGTAGTTCACATTCATATTTAAAACATTTTTATGCTCTTTGTATCCTTTCGTATGGGACACGGGCACCCCCTCAAGTCCAACTAGGCATGCCCTGTTGAGACTTATATCGTAGGTTTGTACATCGTAATCAATACTTTCGTACTCCATCTATATTTTATATGGTCGGGCTAGTGCAATTATGGATTTAAAGGCCATTGTATAATTATTTATGATGATTTCACACATTTCGGAAACTAAAGTGAAAATAGTGTTGGAACTTGAAAGTGATCCCAACTCGACAAAAATGTCAACCACTCCCTAAAAACTTACATTAATTCTATCATGATTTTAGAGTTCTTCGTATCATTATAAACGTTAACTACTCCCTAAAAAATTTAACTCTAACTGATTAAATTTATAATTCACGTTCCTATTTAAACATTTGTATGTTATTTGTATAGTTCCGTGTGGGACACGGACAGATTATCCTCATTTTAATTCCGACTGAAATTTCAACTTTTCTACAGCTGCTTTTGAGACTCACTTAACATCTGAGAACGACCAGCTTATGATATATTCTTTTCCAACTCTTCTCCATTCTTGAGAGATCACTCACACAAATTTCAGCATGAAAGCCAAACTTAGCCCTTCACATCCAAGTATCCATCCCCCCCCCCCCCCCCCCCGTATACGCCTACTTGCTAATGTTTTCTCAATCTGGTCTACAAATGTAATGAGTGTGTTACATGTAAACTGCATAAATTATGCAGCAATGAGTTGTTGGATGGTCATTGGAGATGCATATTCTGTCGATCCAAAAATTATGCCAACGAAAGTCCGAGCAGCTGCCTCCGTGGGATGGTAAAAATCCCAGAAAACATGGTCACTGCGATTCGAACAAAACAAGGAAATGGGCGTGCAAGGAATCTCAGCACGCAGTTTGCCGAGACCACAACACGCAGATTTTATCTCACGAAAACCTGAGAAACAACATGTTCAGATCAGTTATATTCGTTGGTGTCTGTGATTATATGTTGTTAAATGTTACCCATTGTTTGTTTCACTAAATGGGGTAATTGTGTGTGTGTTTTCACATGTTCAATGGCATCAAATCAAACGGCGTATAAAGTGTTTGATAAGAGGTGAAATATCATCGTACCGTAAGCCGCTGGGTTTTGGATAAGCTTACTAAAGACGCCATATGTGTCGAGATAGGTGTAATGAAAATCGGTGAGCTGCGACTTCAATTCCGGCAGCAATTGCAGAAGCTCGGCATTGAAACTCCGGCACATTGTGTTCATCGCGTCATTACAATCTCCGCCTGCGGTTTTGGATCTTTGCTTCGGCGTGCACCCCACCGGCGGTACTCCGATTACCGCAAATTTACGCGCTCCCAGGCCGTAAATCCCCTGAAATTTTCGGATTCCTGCTCAGATCGGGCCAAACTTGACTCAAAACAGTACAAATCATGATTTGATACCTCGATTATATTCTTTAAAGTCGATGCCATTAGATCCACATATTGTTGAGTCGAATATTTCTTTAACACTCCCGATGGGTTGTTGAAATAGTCGAGAATATCGGTGCTTCCAATTACGACGATGTAGAGTGATTTGGAGAAATGCTGTTCTGCTGCCGAATCTGATAACAATGCTTTCCCAATCCTCTGTCGCGCGGTGGAGAAATATCCCAATTGGAGCGCCATGGGGAGATCTTGCCTCTATTGAGAGAGAAAATATATAATTCTTCATACTAACGCTTTGATTAGTCAGCGTAATTATTTATACAATACGGAATTAAGTTAATTAATTCTCTCTTTTATTATCGTCCTGCATTATACTAGACAGCGGAGGGTACCAATACCCCCACCCCAAGGACACCACCATAAATATAAATATGGGGACCAATTTTTTATAGGAACAAACTTTAGGAAAGCAAAAATAATTTTGACAAAAATTGTATGTAAAAATACATATATTTTTTTATTTTCTAAAAATTCAACATAATTTTTTTTGAGATAAAGTTGGTGGGACCATTGCCCCCAATTCTCCTAATTTATTTTTTTGATAACTTGGGTATTCGAACCGAATCCACATAACCGAACAACAGAGTATTTTCAGAATGGACCTAAACCTGACTAATCATCGGGATCATGCCCCGCCGCCCGACATCACTCTAAAAATTTTAGGCCTAATTTTTTTTTTAGTCTCCCTAAAATTTTGGATTACATCTGGATTGAACTCAGCCCCGGGTGTGGTATTTAAAAAAAAAATCATGTTTATCTTTTAATTTTTTTTATTTCCGCCTTCCTCAATAATCCCATGTTTCTATACCATATATATACAAATGTGTTTGCCAGTTTGCAGGTAGAATGAGTTTCCTACTTTCAACATCAACCATAAGAGATACAGTTGAGTTGACTGTTTGAGAGGAGTCCGACCCGACCCGATTCGGCTATTCCGTACCGCATTCAAGTAAATATCTTTTAAATATAGAAAATCAAAAGATTCTATTCAGTTCAATTTCAAGTCACTCACAAATACGTTTTCCCCTGTGTGGTTCAAGATTCCGGCTCCTCCGGAGGCGAAACTCACACCAGTCACGAATGTACCGTCAGGCTGGGAAAGATACGGCGGCGCCGTCGGCAACCCCAATTTCTCCGCTGTCAGATAATAACCAAAAATAAAAAATCTTATGTGAATATTTTAATTACAGGCATATAACTCAACGGTTTCTATAACCACGAATCATCTCTACCTATAAAATCCGCCGCATTCTTTCCATTGGAGAATCTTCCGGTAGCTCTCTCGCCCGGATAATCCATGCCGTTGTAAGGGATATCGGCTCTTACAATAGAAAACGGCAGATAGTGGTTATTTCCGACGTCTGCGAGTGAATCTCCGAACACGTACGCCGCCGGAACGGACTGAGCTCCGGCGAGAGTACTGCAAAGAAGGAGCAGAGCATGTATGTAGAGGAAAGTGGCTAATCGTGATCCATGGCGAAAGATAGAAGCCATGATTGTTTTTGTGTTCTTTGGTTGCAGAGAATCATGATCCACTGAAGTGGGATTTTATAAGGAGCTGGATAGTTTTGATTATGAATGTGAACGTGTAGGCTTCATATTGACGGGGGAGTTTGAGTAAAGTGGCTGTGTCCTGTGCTGTGCGGAATGGAGAAGCTTCGATCATTTTTCATTCCGACATTTTAACAAACATGTGGACACGGGGAATTTTGGCCTTGACCCGCTTTAGTCTTTACCAGTTAGGCCAGTACAGAATTAAAAATAAATAAATAAATCAGTTTTAATACTTTTGTGTTTATCTGGTGTCAGATTATAATTAATCACATTTTGAAAATAATAATTCTTATATCATGAATATTCATTTCACTTTCACCGATGTCTCAATCTCAGATTGCGATATGAAGTCAAACCAACCCCCATCCCCCAACCTCCAACTACATAAAATGGATTAATTATAATTAGGGGCAGTAGGTTTTATTTATACTTTTTTTTAGATTATTTTGTTTTAAAAATCGAATACTGGTTCTCCTTCTTTTTTTTCTATTAATAATTTTTTCCCCCGAAAAATAAGTATGACGATATTTTTTTCTACTGTTATTTTTAATAATAATATAAAATTTGTATAAACATTATTTCTATAAAAATTTCTGTTTTTTTCTACTGTTGATTTGAGTGCGAGGTAATGAAATGTTAAAAATAATAATATTTCAAATAATACAATACGTTTTTTTTTTTTGATAGATAATAATGAATTTAATACAATACGTTCTAAAAGCAATCCTAGACTTTGCCCACGGGTAAGATTTTCAGGATATAAATCCCAACGGGTTGTCCCAGTGGTGAACGATTGGAACCTCAGGGGTTGTCTAGAGGTCCAGGCATCGAATCATGCTGGATAAACACGCGTTGGACCCACGTTTTCGGGTGATCATTCAAGTCCCGCAATTTATTTGGTACATGCGTGGGGCACTGGGTATGTACTCGGAAGATTAGTCGAGTATCCGATGGGTCCTGGATACATCCAATATCCCAAAAAAATGATTTATAGGATATATTTGATTTGATTTTGAAATCAATATTCTTTTCTGATAAGCATTGTAGTCACACACACAACCTCAATCTTTTGTTTAGCGCCACGCAATATGCGGTGGGCATAACTAAAGAGCCTAAACCAAACCTGCGGGCTTGCCCCAACGGTTATCCCGATCTTCGGAATACCAGAGCTTACCTAGCCACCCGGGATTGAGACCCAGCGGGGGCAAACGGGCAAGTAGGCCACGTATCTCGGGCACTCAGGGTAAACCTGCAGTGTCCGCGCTTTAACCGGTCTGTAACTACAATGCGGTGGAGTACGGCCTCCAGGAATTAGTCGGGGAACGCTGTCATGTGGTCTCCTGTGATTGGGCCCGCTGATTGTAGAGTCCGGATACCCTGGGCTATCAAAAAAAAAAAAAAAAATCCTAAGTACCTCCTGTATAAGCCTCCCTGCTACTTGTATCTCGAACTGGTACACAAATGTGATGAGTTAGAGTACAATACACACATGTAAACAGTATTTTTTTAATATATTTTTTATTTTAAAAAAAAAACTTTCAATTATTTATCGGAATTCTTTTAGTGAAGCCAAAACATATACAAAAAATTTGAAGTATAAAGCATGTCGCTTACCCCGTATCCATATTTTCCGGTTATGATGATAGATAATCTCAGTCGATCCCATAATGATAATTGATGATGGTAACCAGCCTCATCATCCCAACCTTCTTAAAATTATAATCCAATTATAAGCACATTTTTTCAAAAAACAACTCTTCATTTTTTCAAAAAAAGTTCTTA
>JAOWBN010000008.1:111452-123733 GCA_028565015.1 Pinguicula moranensis | reverse complement strand
AGTCGAAAGCAAACGACTTCCGGCTCAAGTACATGTCTTGCAGTTGCTTTTCATCATTCCATGAGGAATTCTCCACAGCAAGGTTGACATTTGAGGAATATGAGCCGGAGGCATTTGAATAGATTCTGGATGCAGCTTCACGAACTTCGACACCTAATGCCTTAGCTTGTTCAAGAGCATGTTTCCTCACGTAGTTTTGTTCTGCGGGCTCATCTAGCTCAGCCACCATTTTCACAGCACGATCGAGAAGGTTCATCTGTAAATCAGCATGAATGTGAACTTCACAAGAAGATGACTAAAAATACAGTATTTCATTGAATGTAGAGGGAGCATCAGTGTCAGTACCTGGTTGATGAAGAGGTCCCTGAAAACACCAGAACAGTTGACAACAACATCAATTCTAGGCCTTCCAAGCTCTTCAAGACTCACCGTTTCAACCTTGTTCACACGCCCCAACGTGTCGGAAATGGGCCTAACTCCTATCATCCACAAAACCTGACCCAGTGATTCTCCATAGGTCTTGATATTATCCGTTCCCCACAGTACAAGAGCAACAGTCTCGGGGTATTTGCCTCCATTGTCGGCCTTCTGCCTCTCTAGCAACCTGTCTACAACCACCTTTGCACTTTGCATGGCTGCAGTAGTGGGAATGGACTGTGGATCCAAGGCATGGATGTTCTTGCCAGTGGGCAACACCTTCGGATTTCTGATTGGGTCCCCTCCCGGGCCAGGCTCGACATATTTCCCTTCGAGTGCCTGTTTCAAACTTCCCAACTCATTATCAGCCACAATCAACTTCAAGCAATCTCCCAAGAACTGGAACAAGACTCGGAGTTTATCCCTGTCTGCCCGGTAAAACTTTGTGTTTGACAGGTACTGAATCCATGGCTCATTTACGCCAAATCCAAGGATTTTAGTAAACTTGTTACCGACATCAACCACTTGACCTTTCTTGTTGGTGCTTTGCTCCACAAATGCACCAATTGCTCCACGTGAGGCCTCGATTATCTGCCTGAGGAGCTCCACATCTCGTAATATGCCCTTGTCACTTTCTCTATAGACATCCTCAATTTCTCTGCCTAACGTCTGGGCCAATATAGATGGCAGAGATGAAATTCCCTCATCGTCACGATCCAATGCAGCAATGTTGACTAGCGTAGCAATTGCCTCCAGAGCAGTTGGAGGCTCACCAATGATATGAAGGCCACATGGAAGTAATCGGGATTCGATTTCCATAATCTTGGAATACACCTTTCCAACAACAAGGTCTCTCTCTTTGGCTGAGATTTCCACTCCTTCCTCAGGAAGATCCACATCTTTGTCCAGATTGCACTGCCTGGCTGTGCTGATGATAGAGTTCACAATCTGAGGGCCTCGTCCAGTGTCTTTCAGAGATTGGTAAGAGGAGATTAACTCGCTCAGCTGCTTGAGCCCCTTATACAGCCCAGCATTCTCAGCAGGAGGAGTTAAATAACTAATGGTATTCGCATAACTTCGACGTTTGGCAATGGTGGCCTCGGATGGATTGTTAGCTGCATAATAGTAAATATTCGGGATGTTCCCAATAAGACTGTCTGGAAAACAAGCATCACTCATGCCCACCTGTTTGCCAGGCATGAATTCAAGAGAACCGTGAGTTCCAAAGTGAAGCACAGCGTCAGCCTTAAAGACTTTCTCCACAAAAGAATAGTAAGCAGCAAATCCATGATGTGGGCTAGCTGATCTGGAGAACAGAAGCCTCATTGGATCACCCTCATAACCAAATGTTGGCTGGACACCGATAAAGATGTTTCCATATTGCTTTCCATAAACCAGGAGATTTTCTCCATCAGAGTTCAAGTTACCTGGGGGTTTTCCCCAGTTTTCTTCCAGAGCATTGGCGTAGGGAGTTAGACTCTGGTACTCTCTCACCCCCATTTTGTAAGCAACATTGAGATTTGGGCTGTTAAATTGAGCTTCTTTATCATGAATTACGTCCTCCATCAAGGCTTCTGCAGATTCTGGAAGGCCCTCCACATTGTAGCCATCTTTCTTCAGATCTTCAAGAACAGAATAAATGGAGGCAAAAACATTAAGGTAAGCAGCAGTTCCAACGTTGCCTTTGTCTGGAGGGAAGCTGAATACAGTGATTGCTAGTTTCTTTTCCATCTGCATATGATTAGACTCGAAGTTTTTATTCAAGATCTCAATATTAAGTATGGCAGGCGAAAGCTTGAGCAGAGACTACTGCTATACTTTGCTATTTTCTGTTAGAGTTTTACTCGAGAGAGATATAAACTCTACTATTGTGTGAAGAATACATACCTTTGTCTTTCTCTTGAGTTCACCCCATTTTATAGCTCTGGTGCAGAGCTGTTCAACTCTTTTGTGAAGTGCGTGTGATTTACCTGTGATTATGTAGCAGAAATCCACAATAAGTTAGTAAAAATGGTGAAAATATGCTGGTAAAAGGAGAAAATTTCAGGACAACAAGCAAGTGTTTGTAGCATCTTGATGCTTCACCAGCGAATGATAACAAGCAAGTCTAACTGAATTTTTTGACAAGAACAAGTGAAATTGTGTTAAATGGAAACAGACGACCAATAGAAGCAGAAGATGAGAATTCCAAAGTCTGTTCTAAATACCATCATCCAAAAGAAATATTAAAAGAGTATCTGAGATTTCACTTGCCTGTTCTAGGATCCCTGCCTGCAAAGACTATGGGTTCCATGCCTCCGTCAAGCTCTGGGAGAGCAACTTGTAGGGCCACCTGAATTGGGTGGAGTCCCAGGGTGCTGTTAAGCCACTCCTCTGTTGTCTGAAACACCAAAGGCAATGCAACAATATAAGGCACATCAAGCTTCATCAAGGCCTCAATAGCCCTTGGGTGGTCCTGCCTTGCCGGCCCACCGACTAGCGCAAAACCAGTGAGTGACACTACAGAGTTGATAATAGGTTTCTTGGTCACCGGATTGATAAAGTACTTCTCCACTGGGCCTGAGAAGTCAAGCCCACCAGCAAAAATCGGTATCACTTTAGCTCCTCTAGCTTCCAGCTCCATGATCACAGCCACATAGTGGCTCTCGTCGCCGGTAACAATGTGACTCCTCTGTAGGACAAGTCCAACAACAGGAGCATTTCGGCTCTTGAGCTGCGCATTTGCGTCCCTCCTAGTGGCGTACCAGTTGAGGTATTCCTTCACATCATCATACATACAAGGAGCCAAAGGGTGCCAAATTCCAGTGTCTAAGTACAAAACAGGATCAGAATACTCTATTTTCATCCCTTTCAATGCGGGAACATAAGAGCCAGAAATCATCTTCATGAAATTCACAAGATTGTCTGAGGAACCCCCAAGCCAGAACTGCAGACTAAGTATGTACATTCTTGCATCTTGAGCCTTATCACTTGGCAAGTACTTCAAAACCTTGGGGAGAGTCCTCACAAGCTTCAACATGCTGTCAGCAAAGCCTGCCGATGACTTGTTCTTCTTGAATAGCTGGAAAAACGGGCTTTTGGATTGCCCAAGTTGAGACATACTAAAAGTCCCCAACTTATTGAGCCTCATCACCTCGGGCATTGATGGGAAAACCAAAACAGCATCAAGCCTCTCCCTTTCTTTCTCCACTGCAGCCTTAACCTTTAAGGCCAATTCTTCCACAAAAATCAATGACCCAATAAAGATATTGGCGTCCTCGAGATCTTTACAGAAAGTTTTATAGGCACTTTCATCTCTAAGCTCCTCAACCAAGTACCCCACAACCTCAAATGAAGCGAACTCCCCTTGCTTGTTAAGAGTTTGAACTGCAGCTGTTAGGGATGATTGATACTGAGCTTCCAGTACAACGTAGACAACTTTCACGGTGGGAAGTCCCTTTAAGTTTTCGGGCAAGATTCTTCGGACTTCTTGGGTTGTTTGGGTAAACAAACCATTGCCAATTGCAGTACATTTGAATTTATGAAATCTGCTGGTTGAATTGAACTTTTTGGGAAGAAATGAATGTAGGAAATACTGCTTTTGCGAAATGGATGAAAGATGTTCTACTTTTGTGTTTGGCAGTGTAAATGGCGATGAAACCAAGGAAGCCATTGCTCAAAACAAGCAACAATCTTGTTTTCTAGGAAAAATGGACACTCCAAACAACAACTTAAGGAAGGAAAGCAACCAACAAACTACAGAGAGATACCGAAGAGTTATGGGAATAAAATCAACTGAAAACACGAAGTGTGTATCACACACAATGTACCTCTTCCCAAGTTTTCTCTGCTGCTTTTGCAGCTCTCCCTGTTTAGCAGAACTGGAAGTGTTCTTTTCTTCACTTATATTTCAAAAGGGAAATAAAAACAGCCAGTTTTTCAGTTAGAGGCAACTACAGAGACACGTGTCCACATAAGTGACATAATTTTGAGGCTGGGCTTTGCTCCTTGCACTTGAGGTAGAGGAGAGAGAGTGTGATTGTGAAACTTGTACTTTAGTTTATCCTGTAAATGAAATTTCCTGTCATGTGATTGGTTGTTTGGATTTCTAGGAATTTGAGAGTGGGAAAACAGAGTTGGATTGAATGAGGAGATAAACCAAAGATTCTTGGGTTTCGATGTTTGTGGCTCTCCGTGAAGTGCAATTGATATTTCGTGTTTTGTGAGGATGTATAGCTTATCCATTTCAAATGCCTAAGGGTTATTATTGATAATTTGATGGTTGTGTTAATAATTAATTAAATCAAAATAATTGTATTAAATTTTAGTATTTTTATTAATAAAATTATTAAAAATTAATACAGTAAATGATGTAATATATATTGAATCGCAACGCAAATAAACTCTTTGTATAATTATAATGGTAAGGTTGAGTATATTTAATCTCAAACTTTAATTTAATTAAAAATATATTAATTATGTTGTGTTATGAGTGTGTTTTTTAATAATGTATACCATTTACCCACAATCAAAATAAATTCATGTGGTTTTGTTTTTAAAAATATGGATACTCTGCACTAGAGTATAGAAATTGTGTTTTTCCTATCTTTTTTAGTATGATTTTTCAGTATGGGGGTAGGGGACGATCGCCCCTCCCAATTTTTTTTTATTTATATTTTGATGTTAATATTTTTTTAAATTCCAACAGGTTGGCTTGGTGGTCCAAAATGTCCCCATAACTCTCTTTATATGCGGGAGGTTGTGGGTTCGCCATCGCATCTGTCAAACTTGCGTTCGCGCGGAATGCGGGATAGATGCGGATGAAAAATAGTGTTTCGCAAATTTATGCGGTCGGAACGCGGAAACAAAATTTTTTGCTTTGCGGAATCCGCATTCGCCCGCAAAATTTTGTTGCAAAATTATGATTTTAATTTTCAAAATCGTGTTTCTAATTTTATTATTATTATTATTTAAATACAAACCATATGCGGACAGATTCCGCGTGGTTCCGCATCCGTACGCACGCGATTTTCATTTGTTTTTTTTTATTTGTTTTTAAAAGGCATATGTACTTATGCGAATTCTGCGGGGTTTTGCATTTGCTTGCCCGCAAAATAATGCGGAATTCACGGATTCCGCATTTGCCCGCAGAATAATGCAGAATTCGCGGATACGAAACAATGTCCTTCGCGGCTGGATGCGGAACCAATGTTTTGATTCCGCGTCCTTCGCAGCCAGAACGCGGAAGTGGCAATTCCAATTCTATCCGCACCGTTGCCCACCCTAATTTTACTTGCATGAGTGTTAATTTCTCATTAAATTGTGAACCGAAAAAGTTAATAATTAATAATTAAAAGGACAAAATAATCCTTCTTATCTTATAAATGATTTACATTGTCTATAAAAATTGTACAGGCAAATTGATTGATAAGGAATAGGGGGACATGGTATGGCCTTTTTAAAACATTTATAATATCTTATTTTGATTTTTTTTGATAAGTAATATCTTATTTTGGTTAACAATAATAAAATATTAAAACTTGTGGTACTCTTACATTCTGAAATTGAGATATATAAATAAATAATAATTGATTAGATCTGCTTATTTTATTCGGCTATTTTATTTTATTTGATCTTTAGCTGAATAAAACAAGCAGATAACTGTTTACAGACAATATAATCATTTTTGGAATAAATAATAACTGCTTTAGCCCAATACAACTTAAGCCCATAAATAATATCTTACCGAATTTGGAATCAAATCCATCACAACGTGAAGCCCATATTTGGGTCCAAAGTATTGATCCGTATTCTGTAAAATCCTCTCAGGTGTCCGGAGAAAAAAGAAAGGAACAATGGCGTGTAGTTCAGGCGGCTGCGAATCCGGCTGTTACAGAGAAGAAAATTACGTCAGCGGAGGCGACGAGAAACGGCGGGTGGTTGCTGGAGAAGTAGAGGGGCGTAGTCACACTTCACCACGAGGGGAAGATTCTCATGTCCTCTGCATTAAGTGCAAGATTAATGAAACACTCGCCTCCACTCACCCTTCTGTTGGTGGCGGTGGGGGAGACGCTGGGAGATTCTGTGCTGATTGCTTCCGGAGTAACTTGTTTGGGAAGTTCCGGTTTGCTGTCACGTCGAACGCAATGATCTCGCCTTCCGATAATGTTCTCGTAGCATTCTCTGGTGGCACTTCTTCTAGGTATTCCTCTTCTAACTACCATATGTGTGTTTGTTCATGTTCTTTTTTCTGGGTGTTTCAGCGCGAGTTGTTCTTCCTAGCTGTCGGGCGATGTTTGTTTATTCCTTAGGCTTTTTTTGATGAGTTAAATAATGATTAAGTGGTCGTTCCTGAAGTTATGTTCCTGTTTAGAAGCTAGAACTTGCTTAACTATCAAGAAATGGCAGAGTCAAACTTCAATGTCATTTGATCTTTTGAGGATGGACTGGGCAATGTATTACTTCGGGTGAAACTCATTATGGTTAAGAACCTCTCCGGATTATCATATCACTCTTCCTAATTCTATATCAACATAGCATCTTTTCCTGCGCTGTATAACTTTTTAATGCATTTACGTTAAAGCTACAATCTTTTCAAAATGCAAGTAGAGTGCTTTCATCTGAAGTTCCTATGGTGTGAGTTTCCTTATGAATGTTCTGGAATTAGCAAAAAAACATTATTCACTCTTATTCCTGAGGATGTGAGTTTATACACAGGGTGGCGCTTCAATTTGTTCACATGATGCAGCAGAAAGCACAGAAAAACTTTGATGCCAGTAGAGATAGATTGCTTCAAGTATTCAGGGTTGGGGTGGCTTGTATTGATGAATCTATCAGTTATTCAGTATCCTCCGAGGAATCTGATAGAGCAATCAATGAGATGGAACTCATTGTTTTCAGTTTAGCTCCTCCAACCAAAAAATTCTTTGCTGTTCCTACCGAAAGCATCTTTTCACCAGATTTTCCTTCTGGGAGAGACAGGATGATCCAATTAGTTTCTACTGTCAACAATGTAACTGGGAAAGAAGATCTCTTAAAGCATCTACGCATGTTAGCTCTTCAAAAGGTCTTTTCTTACTTAATTAATAAACTAAAGATGATGGATGTAATTGAAATTGTTTTATAATGTACTGTATTTGCGTTGCAGGTTGCTATGGAAAATGGATATACCAAACTTGTGCTCGGAACTTGCACATCAAGAGTAGCATGTCATGTTCTTGAAGAAACAGTCAAGGTCACCATCACTTCCCAACCACAAACTCAACCCAAAATGGAAAATTGAATAAAATTAATAAAACACTTGAATAGATAACTCTTACTGGTTGCTGTTTTTTGTTTGTAAATATCAAGTCTAGCGTGAATTAGAACTCATAAATCTCTGCATATGTATTGTTTTGGCCAGGGAAAGGGTTTCTCTTTGGCTGCAGATGTACAGTACGTTGATGCAAGATGGAAGGTACCAGTAGTGCATCCCCTTCGTGACTGTCTCTCTGAAGAGCTAAACTTGTTATGCAGCATGGACAGGTTTGTTAACAAAATGAGATGAGAATCTTCTGTTCAAGCAGCATCTGCTAGATACTGCTATTTCTCTGAGCCTAATATCTTTATATTTTGATATTATTGCTTTATGATGGTGCTCTTTTTGTTGTTAGGGCAGTTTAACAATTGTGGGGTCATTTCAGAAACCTCGATCAGGCATCAACGGCTTAATATCCTCATTTGTAAACTTATTGAAGGTAGGCATCCACTAATTAGCATATTAGTTGCTCTAGAAGTAGTTCCTTTCTATTGTAATTTAAAGAAAACAGGAGGTGATTGATTAGTACAGAAAAATTTCTTAGTACCTAATGTGCTTTACCTTAAATGGTCGATTGGAATCTGTGAATTTCAACTCTGTTATGCAGCAGTTGGTTTACGACTTATCTTCTTATTAAAGTCATTCTTTCTGGTCATTACTTGAACATAATTTGCATATGGTAAGAACAAATTCTACAGCATCTTAAAGTGCTTGTCTTTGGATGACAGTATATCCTAATAAGTAAAATATATCTAGATGATTCACTATTCCCTATTGTTTATCTATATTATATTTATTCAAGATTAATCAAACCTTTGAAATTTGTCATTTGCTCCATAGGAGGAAAATCCTTCACGAGAAAGCACAATAGTAAGGACTGCAGGGAAGCTCACACCTTTCTCATTCAATAGAATTCCAGAAGGTGGTGATCATAATGATCATTTAGCTTCTAAGAAGCGGCAAAAGAAGTACAATTTGAAGACTGATGATTCTCAAATCCCAGTGTCTCATTGTCTTATATGCTTCAGCCCAATGAAGAAATCTGACCATACAGCTTTAAACGGTTTAGATGTGGAAACTGCTGCCGAAGTTTATGCAAATACATGTTCCAGTTGCCTCTATCAGATTCTTCCGAGTGATCCTTTATCACTTGAAAACTTTGTTTCTCTGCTTCCTCAGTTCATGAGAAAGTATAGCATTGACAAGCAGCAGTCGCTGAGGTGATATTTTAACACATTTTCTGGTCGATATTGCATTCATATGTATACTTGATTTTGGTCGTTACCTTTATCTACTTTTGTCTTATCATACTTTTGTTCGTCTGGGATTTTTACAGGGAAAAAATACAAGATTACCTGCTGTCAGATAGTGATGATGGGACCTGAGTCTGGTTTTCCCCCTTGTCATCACATACGATCACTTTGCTTGGTAAGAGCCTGGCTGCTGAAATCAGAATAGCAGACTGCAGCTTGGAGACCGAAGAGCTAAGCATACATTAGTTTATGATTTTGATAGGTTTCGTCGGCAGCTGCAATTTCATAATGAGCTGTTGGACCTTCTGTTTGTTTTTGGTCATTAATTGTCATTTTTAAGACTGATGATCTTGTATTCAAAACATGTAGAACTGCTATTTAGACGTTATTGGAGTCCTTTTATGGAACCATAATGTTTGATGGGAATTGGCCAAGCCAGCAAATTAAGGTTTAAATCATTTCTATTACGCAGTTGCAGCTTCACGAAGAGCATAACGGTAGTAGTGTAGAACAAAAGCGTCACCAAAGAAGATACTGATCTAGAGTTGCACCATCAAGTTCATCATCAGACGGGCTAAATCTGTTTGCAACAAATCTTTATCCTATTAATCAGGAAATATGCCTAAAGAATTCCTCAAACTGGCTTTCACCTACTAGAACACCAAGTTTCTCAGTAGACACAGCATCCCAAGTAGCAGCTTCAATGCTCTTTACAACATCAGCAGAGGACATCTCCATATACTCATTCAAGTTATGAACTGTCCCATCTATAGAAACATAATATGGTTACTGTTATTATCGACTTTTCGAGAAATGAATAACATAATTACATAAAGCACTCAGCAAATTAGTCCAAAATCAAATTTTATGAAGTTGAGAGTTAAAAAGAAGCATGCCATGCGGTTCATACTGCTTTAGTGCTGAGAAATTTAATGAAGCGACATTGGATATATCAAGTTTAACCTCCTTGTATTAGAATCACGGTTCCCATTTAGTGTCACAACCATGAACCATGATCTAATGCTACTTCGAGTTGTTTATAGATATAATTCTTACCTTCAGCTACAAATGGTTCATATGAAGGTGGTGGCTGCACCCAGTTTCCTGCAGAATCTTTCATGTGTCTTCTATCAGATGCAAAATGTTGCAGGAATATTGGAGCATGCACAATTCGGAAGACCCTGAAAATCAAGAAACCAACCTTTTCAAACAGTAGCATATGATAATTATAAATGAAATTCCAAACTTGCAGCATTAAAATGAACATCAAACATGTGCTGTAAGTCTGTACGTCAAGACATGATCTTGTTGCTTATTCTCACCTTTCAAACTCAGAAAATAGCTTAAATGAAGGACGAATAGTTTCGGCTACATATGTAGCCAGAGGAGCTGGAAGTGGGAGACTTGAATCTAAATCCCACACAAGATGAGGCATGCTGCCATCTTTTCTTTTCTGCAATCATGAGAAAGCAATGGTAAAACACTTCATTACTTTTGATACGACAACATTTTTGGCCAGAATGTCTGCTCAGTAAGACTGTAGAATAAGATCCTCACCTGTACACAGATTACATGATAATCCCACAGAATTACCCCATCAGCTCTCGGGCTTGCCTTCTGATGCCACAATGGGATCTGATAGTACAAAATCATTTGAGTTGTTTACGGAACATGGAATTCATTCTTAAACGCCAATAAGCAATCTGATAACAATTTTCAAACATTACTTACCTGTTTCTTTTCATTGGTAATGAAAACCACATAGATATCAGAACCATCTGATTTAGCTATTCCATTTTCGGATAGCTTCTTGCAGAGCAAGTATACATTCTCTTCACTGTGAGAACATAGAACAAACAACATGTTACCAACACGCTACAGTCAAAATAAGACAGACCAATGACACATAATTGTAAATCTGATTAACTATATGCTCATCATAACAACACCATATCATGCATACCCGCATACACACACATACACGCATTCACATTAGACAAGATTTCTTCATTATATCCCGGCCACATAAGAGTTGAAAATGTGAATTGAACTGAAAAGCGAAATCCATAAATTCCCCAGTCTACATAACAAAGATGGTGGTCAAAAAAGTAAAAAGTTATCACCTCGCGATTACACACAATAAGGAACTTATAAACTGCAATGCCTATAATAACAAATACTGAAACGGCCAAGCATTAAATCTGTATATTTACCAATAATAAGGGGTATGATGGAAAGGAGGAGCTCCCAAAGGAGAAGCAGCTGCTGATGCTGATGCTGATGCTGATGAAGAAGACGATTCGTCCAAATTCCCAGTTGCCATCTTTTCCAAGCTTTCTTGTTCTACTTTTCGCCTTTTAATTTTATGGATTTACCACAAATTATTTTAATTAGCTCAGATTATCTGTGAATGGGTTTTTATACGTAAGCCCACAATCTAATACAGAAGACCCGCTCGCCGCTCGGCCTTTCCAACAGTTTATTACGAAGCCTACTATCCATATATTTTCCATCTAAACAGAAGCCCAATGGACTTGGCTGAAGAATTCATCGCCTCGGCGGCCAACTCCGGCGGAGACCAACACCAACCGCGGCGGAAGACGTGCACTGCTGGATGCGGCAGACCGGTGAACGTGTGCCTCTGCCGTAGCCTTCCTTCGACGCCGCTTCCGACGCAAATAAAAATCGTAATCCTCCATCACCCGCACGAGCGCCGCCACAAGCTCGCCACCGTTCCCCTCCTTTCCAAGTGCCTCCTAAACTGCGAAATTATTGTTGGGCGTAAACTGAAATATGGCCAATCGAAGCTTCTCGATTCTATACATGATCAAGCCTCTGAAAGCGGTGATTGTCCTGTTGGTCGAGTTCTTTATCTCTTCCCTGGTATGATCGGCAAGTCGAAAGGACTTGATTATTCATATTTTGGGGTAATTATTTACTCTCATTTGATCTGCTGCGTGTGATCATTGTTGTATGTTCTTTATGCTGTAATTCTTACGTTGTTCGGACTAATGCTTCTGGAAATAAGTGTGTGCAATTAAGCAGCTTTTTGCTCCACAAGTAATTCATCTCTTCGCGTGTTTAAAATAATGAGATTTTGTATTGGCATATTTGAAGAAAGATAGTTTCTTCTGGGAAACTCAAGTTTCTGGATGATGCAATCTCAAGGAAAAGTTCAGATCTTGAGTAAATAGGCTTGATTTACTGTGTAGATGTCGGTTTCTTCCTCCATTTGCATTAGGTAAGCTTGCCTAGAAGCACATATTTCTTGTATTAATGGGGGCATTTTACAGGTCCAAATGCCTTGCCAATTCCAGAGGCCAGTCGCTATTCCT
>JAOWBN010000008.1:87721-97985 GCA_028565015.1 Pinguicula moranensis | reverse complement strand
CCATCGTCGATATTCATCCGTGGCCCGTAAGTGTTGAAGATCCTTGCAATACGTATCTCTGTAGAAAAGTCAATATTTCCGATTAGCTAGAAATGAACAAGGGCGTGATCTTTAGAGTGTTTCAGATGTAAAAAGGTCTAATACCAATTCCATGTTGCCTATGGTAATCAAACATCAAAGTCTCTGCAACTCTTTTTCCCTCATCATAGCAACTCCGAACCCCTGATGCCACATGACGAACATGCCTTAGAAAACTCACACTTATAACTTGGCATATAACAATTGCGAGTAAACCTTATGGGAGTGTTCAAATTGTCTCAATATAATGACTACGAGTGATCAAAGGCAAGAGTTCATCAGGGTGGATATTAGTCAGCTTTCTACACAGGGTAAACAGTAGAGATTACCGATAGGATTCACGTTGCCCCAATAGTCTTCAGTCTGCGGATGGATAAGAGGATCACCATAAACTTCAGATGTTGAGGTCAACAAAATCCTGTTCAGAATCAAAAAGTTGAAAACAACGATAATGATAAAACAAAATAAGACAGAAGTACATAAAACAATTTTGGAGGAATTGTGATACCTTGCTCCTACCCGTTTTGCAAGTCCCAACATGTTCAAAGTCCCAATAACGTTTGTCTTTATTGTCTGTTGTGTTAAAAAGCAGACTTTAACAAATATCTCCACATTAGGGGGAATGTATTTTCACACAGTACATAAGTTAAAGAACTTAGTGATTATGAAATGAAAATCTTTGTTGTATAAAGTTGCGTCCCACAACAGGTGGAAAATCACAAACATAAGTTGAGTAGAAGTCATCTCAGAGACAAACCTTCACAGGATTGTACTTGTAGAAAATTGGGGATGCAGGACAAGCAAGATGGTATATTTGATCAACCTCGAGCAGCAAAGTCTCCGTCACATCTGAGAAAGAGAAAAGTTAAATAGAAAAGGAAGGTCCATGCTATAAGTGATTGTTCAAGGAACAAGAATTTCAATTTAATCAAAACTGAGTAATATTCTGGAAAAGAAGTAACGAAAAACAAGATAAACCAATAAACGTAAGAAACCCAGCCATAAAGGATATTGACTGAAGTTTTTAAGATATCAGAAAATCCTCACTGGGTTGGGATTTCAGAAATATAAAATGGTTATTTGGTGCATAGCATGATAACATTCTATATTAGCTATATACTGGTAAAACCTTAAAGAAGACGGATGCAGCTATCATCTTAGAATGAATTATTACGATTCTATTACATGAATTGCAAATACTACATACCATGTCGAATAAGTTCAAATCTTGGGTGACCAATCCATTGTCTTAGGTTGTCCTTGGATCCAGTGAAGTAGTTGTCCACAACAATCACCTGAATGGACCCAAGATAACAATTAATGGTTCTTATGAGCATATTGCAGAATATATCCATTTGTTTCTTCACAATTGTAGGAATACCTACTTCATTTTTCTCGTGGTCCACCAGCTTGTCCACCAAGTGAGAGCCAATGAATCCAGCTCCACCAGTTACCAGAATTCTCATGTTTGCCTGTTATGAATTAATCAGATGGCACATCACGTACTACAACTACTTACTTTGTAACTGAAGCTTGATAACAATAAACATTTCTCTTTTTGGTATGTCACTCTATTCTAAGAGAGATTTTTTTTGATAAGTCTATTCTAAGAGAGATATCTATTGCCAGCCTAACAGATACACTTAGTATTCGTCCAAGCGAAATAATTAGAGATAGGCAGAGTTCAACTAAGAAATTGCATTACCATACCTTAAAAAACTTAGCCCTCCTCGACGGTGATGGCTCAGGAGGTGGCTTAGTGGTAACACGGTTCCCTCCGTTAGACGTTTCAGTAGCCATTATACGACCCTTTTATTCAGATCTGACTTGAATGTCAAAAGAAATCATATTTGAGTAACGCTTACTAACCAATAAAGATACCAAACAATGGTTAACAATTGCTCGTTTTTTAAACCTGTCTATTGATCTCAAATACAACTTTTGAGGAATTTTAACTATATGAGGAAGAAGAAGCATCTCTGTATTAAGTAAAATATCAGAAAGTGAAATCTTTGGGGTAACAGACAACAATATACTCAGGAGAGGAAGCAGTTCTGAATCTAAGTAAAACTATCCGCGTGAAAAACATATCAGCAGATTCTTAATATGTATCACACAGATTTGCCTAATGAAAAAAAGACAATAATATTTCTCGGTTCTAAACATTCTTAGAATTGAAACCTTTGCTCGAAATAACCATACAAAAATTATTAGATAGACCAAACCAAGGCCTGTAAAGTTTAGGCGCATGCTCTTGTCTTGATGATAATCAAGGCCAATAAGATCTTTTTTAGCAGCAAAAATCACATAAAATTCCAACATATACCGATAAACAGGTACGCGTTCTATTCTAACGAAAGAGAAGAAAAATAGAGGAAAAGAAATGAAAATGAAATAAAGAAAGAGAACTGCGAGCAAAATAATCCATCGATCACCTAAGAATGATGTATCAGCCACAACACTCCAATCCCTCTTGCAACAATTGCAAACACTTCACGTTTATATACTGCAGCATCAATAAAAACAATATCAATAAATCCAGGAACAAAAGGTAGAAGTAACCAACAACAAAGATCCATGTTTGCAATCTCTCATACCAAACGTGATCAACTGGAGAGAGAGAAGTGAGAATAATCGTGAAGATTAAGCAAAGATCAAGATAACAACTTTGCATCTGATCTCATTCTATATAACGATATATATGGCTATAAAAGACAATATTATCAGCATACCTTCAAGATCACTCCATATCAGTACCCATCAGAGAGGCACGCACATGAATGGAAATTCAAATACTTATTTATAAAAGGATTGTCTTTTACCTTTCGAAAAAAAAAACGGTTGTACTTTACTCCCAGGGATATATTTCCAATAAACAGCAAAAATGAGGATACACTCTACTCTACCTATCATCAAAACCACACCAGCAAGATTCCATGACCAAAAGACAGAATCTGAAAGGTTTTGCACCTGATTAAGGGGATTGTCAGGAGATTTCTTCCTTCAATATTGGAAGCTCAGTTTCTTCAAAAGCGTACAACCATAAAAATCCGATGAGAGGTTAAAAGCGAGATGAACTGACGGCGCGCAAAAACCAAACACCCAAAACCCTACTAAAACCAAATGGGGCACTCTCCAATCAAAAGCCGACACGTGGACCAATGGGGGCGTACAGACAGAAAAGTATGTGGCGGTTGACGTGGACCGTTGCCCGTTTATATAATAGATTTTCTATTTATTTTAAGGATAATTTAAAAAACGTGAGTGGTTGTGGTTACCCTGATATTAATGCACCAAAAATAACATTTACTACCTCCTCAACCACTCCATCAGAGAAGTCAAAAACAAGTTAACCGCAATTTGACCGAGACCGTATTTTTTTTTTAGTTAAGAAATTTTATTGAAAGAATTAAAAAATTGGTGAGGCCCAAAGTGGCCCGTACAGATTACAGATCCATTTATTACATGACCAGATTTGGGAAACTCATCCAATCAGATAGCGAGTAGCCGGCAGATAGATTCTTAGCCCGAATTACTGTCCAGCACTGTACCTTCATCTCTTCGAATACTTCACCTGCTTCCTTCGACTCTTGCTGGAAAATCACAGCATTTCTGTGTACCCAAATTTTCCATATCGCGACACACCAAATCAGACGCCATTGTTTCTTCTTCCTTCTCCCTGTAATTGCATTCATGTGTCCACTATAATTTATGCTTGGGTCATAGTGTATGGTGAATTGGATTTCCACCCAACTGTAAAGCTGCATCCAGAATTCATGCGTCCAATTACATGTGGAGAAGAGATGCTCCACCGATTCTTCTTGGAGATGGCATAACTTACATAAAAGACTCTGTGTGTTTAAGGGGATTCCTCTTCTGTGCAAGTTTTGAAGTGTTGGGACTCGATTTTGGAGGACTCGCCAACTGAATGCTGCCATTTTCAAAGGGATTGTCTTGTCCCAAAGTGAATTCAGCAGTGAATTCTCTGCTTCAAGTAAGTTTTTTGATCTCCGGATAAGTTGATATGCATTTTTGACTGTGTATAGACCTCCCCCTTCTTGATTCCATTGCCATCTGTCTTCACCATTGTCTGGAAGGTGCTCCGTTAGTTCAAATTGTAGTTGTTCTAGTTCTTCCATTTCATAGATAAATAAAGGACGCCTCCAAGTCCAGTTCCAAGTCCTGACTCCCCCGATTTCTTCCATTTTTGATGCCACTGTATGGAATTTATCTTCAGCTACTGAGTATAGTTTGTCATATTTTTCGCAGAGTCTATTAGCCCCAATCCATCTATCTTCCCAGAAAAAAGTGTGATTTCCTGTGCCTACTATCCTCAGTAGGCTTCTGTAAAACCATTGTGGTATCTGAAGATAGTACAGTATTTGTTTCCACCATGTGGAAGAGCAAGAAGGTGAGATCCTTCCATTTTCCTCAAAATACATCACCCGTGCCATTCTGCCATACTTGTAGTGTAACAGATCACTCCAACAACTTTTATTTTCCTCATTTTCTAGTAATCTCCATCCCCATTTGGCCAGCAGTGCTTCATTGAATGATTCAAGTTCAATGATCCCTAGACCACCATTCTTTTTTCTCTGAGTTAGCTGATGCCAGCTTATCCAAGCTACCTTTCTGCTGTCTTCATGCCCTCCCCATAAAAACTGTCTTTGAATCTGCGTTAGTCTCCTGATAATCTGTTTTGGAGCTTTAAACATTGCAAAGTAATGCACAGGTAGATGTGACAAGACTGCATTTACTAGGATCATCCTCCCACCAAAGGATATAAATTTGTTTTCCCACTGTTTTAGCCTTTTAGTGACTGCCTGAATGACAGGATTCCATGTAGCAATCCGCTGTTGATTGCCCCCTAGAGGCAGACCCAAATATTTGGTTGGAAGTTTGTCCAGTCTGCAATGTAGTATTCTTGCATGATTTTCTGCTACTGCTGTTGGTATGTTGATGGCATACAGACTGCTCTTATGGAAGTTTACTCGAAGACCTGACAACACTTCAAACCACCTTAGAATATTTCCAATAGCCTGTATGTCTTGCTCACTACCATTTCCAAATATAAGCGTGTCATCGGCATATTGTAGCAAGGATAGATGTTGATGTCCTATAGGGAGACCAGAGTATAGTGCTAGCTCTTTAGATTTCCTGAAAAATAAATTCAGGCCTTCTGCAGCTATCAGAAATAAGTATGGGGAGAGAGGATCTCCCTGTCTCAATCCTTTTTGAGGCTTAAATTGTTCTGTTGGGGAGCCATTTATGAGAACAGAAATAGATGAAGAGGTAATGCATCCTTGTATCCATCTTATGTATTTATCCTTAAATCCCATCATTCTCATCATGTTAATAATGAAGGACCAATGAATAGAATCAAAAGCCTTCTGAAAATCCACCTTAAAGAGCTCACATTTCAATCTTGCTTTCTTTGCCAAGTGAATGGCTTCATTTGCACAAAGTACACTGTCGCCTATTGATCGACCTTTGATAAACCCAGACTGATTGTTTGAAATAATATATGGAATGACCTTACTTAGTCTGATAGATAGGACTTTGGATAAAACTTTGTATGCACAGTTGATTAAAGAGATAGGTCTGTAGTCTGAAGGAGAGGATTGTGATGATCCTTTGGGCATAAGTGTTATAAAAGAAGAGTTCAGACCTGCTGCAATCCGCTCTGAGTTGTGGAATTCTTGTATAAATTTAACAAAATCCTCTCTGAATATAGGCCAAAAGCGCTGAATGAAGTTTAGATTGAATCCATCTGGTCCAGGGCTTTTATCCCCTTTACAGCACATGACTGCCTCTGTAATTTCAATTTCAGTGAATTCTCCAATGAGATAAATATTTTCTGCATCAGTTACCTGCCTCGGGTGTGTGAAAGGCAGTGGTATATCCCCATTGTCATAATCTGCCGTGAATAGCTTCTCAAAGTATCTTTTGAATTCCATTTTAACAGTTTGTACTTCATCATTCCAGGTGCCTTCAATATTAAGGCCTTGTATCTCTGTCCTTCTTCTGTTTTTATTCACCATTGTATGAAAGTATCTGGTATTAGCATCTCCCATTTGTAGCCACTTGCTCCTTGATTGTTGATACACCATAGAGCATTGCTGTTTGAGTGCAAGCTGTAGCTTTTTCCAAGCATCTTTTCTTGTTGTGGCCTCACCTTCAGTCAAGGGTCTTGAAGCAAGTATACTATCCAGATTGGATATAATGTCTTGCTGCAGTTGAACATCTTGATTTTTGTTTCCAAATAACTCAGTATTCCACTTCCGCAAGTTCTCTTTTAAAGCCTTTAGCTTTTCTTTTAATCTGAATCCAGCTGTCCCCCTTACTGCGGTCCTCCTCCATTCTGATTCCACTAGTTGACAGTAACTCTTTTCTTCCAACCAAATATCATAGACTTTAAATGGTTTTGGGCCCCAGTTTTTCAATATTTTCGAGAACATGATGGGACAGTGGTCTGAGACAGTTTTTTCAAGCGCTTGCTGTTGCATCAGTGGCCATTGTAGGGACCAAGAATCATTTATAAGGACTCTGTCCAGTCTACTTCCTCTTCTAGCATCTGGAGTGGACCAAGTATAAGTATTGCCCTTCAGGTTGAGATTAATTAGTTGCGCATTCTCAATGAAGTCCTTGAATGCATTCATTTCCCTGATTGGTGTCGATCCTACACCTAGCCTTTCTGTTTGATTTAAAGTAGAGTTGAAGTCTCCCATAAGACATAGATGCTCTGGCAATATAGCTTGTAGTTTGAGCAGTATCATTTCCCATAGTTGCTTTCTCATTTCAAATGGGCAAGGAGAATACACAGAGATGATACAGATTTCTTGTGCATCTTTTATCCACTCACCTTCCAGTCCCACTGCCCCAGGAATCTCCCAGCTCCTATGTAATCTGAAACAGTCATTCTTCCATGTGCATAATATGCCTCCGGAGTTGCCTAAGGATGCTTGAAATCTCATCTCCCAGTCAGTTGTACCCCATAGAGAGGTTATTAGGCTATTGCTAATCTCTTCCATTTTTGTCTCTTGAATGGTAAACAGCTCAATATCATATTTGCGGATTCTCTTTCTGATATCAGCCTGTTTATGAGGCTGCCCTAGCCCTCGTATATTGTAGGACAAAAGTTTCATTAAGCTAACATTGTATCTCCTGTGATGATTTCCATTGCATCTTCTGTATTAGCTTGATTTGAGAGAAGATTGTGATCTCTTTCATCCATTTCAGTGAACTGATTGAGAAGCTGCAATTCTCTTCCTTGTGTATTGATGCCTAGTTTGTGTCCAAACTGCAGTAATTCATGTGCTCTCCCATTTATATTGACTGTCGATTGACTCCTTTTGGCAGGTGAGATGAAACTTGAGGATCCATCCCTATTTTCTGGTGATTGCTGTTCTTCAGTCAGGAGTGATGCTTGTACCTTATTGTTGCTGCCTAAAATTCCATCAGTAGTGGTCTCCTTACTACTCTTAATTCTGCTCTGTGGTGAAATATTTGGATTTTCATTATAGCTTGCAGTTGAGATTGGAAGATTTGATTGCTGTTTTTCATAGTTTTTCTGCCCAACATCAGAGTGTAATATAGAATTTGTGTCCCTGCCAGCCTTACTATTACAAGGGAGATGCTCTTTGCTTCTTCTAGTTTCATGAGTAGTACCAGGGCCCGTTAGCAGTGAAAAGTCTTGTAAGTATTGTCCACTGCCAGTCTGTGAAGATTCCGCTACTGTTGATCCACTAGTCTGTTTTTGTCGCCAGCCAAGCAATATTTGTCTATCAACAGCTTTAGATATAAATTCATGGTTATCTTGCACAGAATTTGACCAGTCAGGCCATTCTGTGTACTTGCGCACTTGATCAACTTTCTCTTTCCCCTTGTCACTAGGCGGTGGCTGCCCAACCTGATTCTCTACCCTTTCTTCAGTAATATAAATAGGATAGATTTGATTTCCTACTGAAATCTCAGTGTGATAGTAGATTTGAGTTTCCATCCAAGTTCGTAGTAATACTCTGCCTGCTCTGAACCTTTTTTGCTGAGAAAAATCCACATCAACCTGTAAAAATTGACCCAACTTACGGGTAATCCATCTATAAAATCGATTTCCTTGGCATCTGATTGGTACCCCTTGTACATTAACCCAACAAGTTCTTTCTTCCTTTTCCGGTTCATCATTTTCATTCCAAGAACGTACTCTTCTTATCGTTCTTGCCAAGTCTGTATTATACTCTTGCAAAAGTTTCTGCTGACAACATTCATCTTGAAGAAGTATTAGATAAGTGTTCCATCCAGGTAGAGGTGTGATAGTAAAATCCTGATGACCAGCCCGTTTCAATGTTTCATCTAATGAGTGCATTGGTATGCCTTCATAAGTTTCAAACACAGCAGCACATTTGAGCCAGGCTGTCTCTTCAGCAGTTGGTCTAAATGTCTCTGGTGAGTTATCTTTCCAATCTTTTGATCCTCTAATTTTTTCTTCACTCATCAGTACTCCCCGTTGAATTTCTTGTTGATCTGGGAACCTCTTGATACTTTCTTTTGGTATTGATGGTGATGATCGCTGATACTTTGGATGTCTAACCACCAGTGTATGCTGACCCAACTTGATTCCATCCAAGAGTGTTGAGAAGTTGCCAGTCTTGGTTTTAAACGTTGCAAAACCAAAGCGCTTTCCAGTTTTATTCAGTTTTCTAGGGATGTACACATCTGTACAACTTCCAAACTTTTGAAATACCGCACGCATCATATGTGAATCATGACTATCCGGGAAATTTGTGAACTAGAATACCGATGTATTTTCCCTTAGTTGTTGTAGTCGTCTAAGTTTCTGTTCTTCTCTTTGTTGATTCCACAGGAATTCTTCACGTGTCCGTCGTTGTGCGTGTCGCCGAATTTGTTGAATATCTTTTTCCCTACGAACCATTGTTTTCCAGGGGAGAAACCTGAAGTGAAAGAGGACGAACCTGACCCTTTCGGTGAGAACCCGTCCGGACAGAGATCAGAGTTGGATATAGTATTTATCCGACGGCGGACTCCCGTACTCCTCCGGCCATTCCCCTGTGACTTAGCCACAATTAACCCTACTGGTGAGCTCACCCGCCTGGTATAAAAAAGGTATAACTCAAGTGGTCGTTCAGTGTCTTCTCCGGGAGAATTGCAGATTCAAGCTGCTGGATTTTGAAACCCTAATGTGCTACTCTTCTAGTTTATTCTTTTCAGTTCTTCTTCATGGGATCTGTTTGAATGTGACTTGAGTATTTTGTGTTGCAGATAAACATTTTCACATTTTTTTCATGTTATTACTTGTTCTATTGATTGAATTATATAAGCTGACCATTTGCTTTTCTGATCTTCAGTTGCATATCAATGCTCTGTTTATCCAAGTTTTGGGAAATTGAAATCGATCAAGAAATTGCTTGAATAGTGACAAGAACGTTGCAGAGAAACGACAGAATTTGATGGGTGAAGAATCCCCTTTTTTGATTTTTGATTTATGGAATTAGAAGTAACGTAATGTTCAAACTACAAACTCGCGCAACAATTTATAGTAAAAAACAAAAGATAGAAATGGAGCAACAGTGTACAAACTAGATCAACTGCCACCAATGGCGAACCGAGAAAAAAATATTAGGGGCGGCCAATTTTTTTTTTATATTCGGTATATAATTTTTTTTAAAAAATGATTATAAGAAATGATGATGATTGAGGATGAACTATTGCCATAAATGTTGTAATTTTAAACTGAGTGCCTTGTGTGCAAGTGAGCAGTTAAAAATTCATGGAGGAAACAAACAATAAGGTATTTCTACATTAAATTGCATTGCATTTCTTCTTTTTACATCTCTATTTTATAGATTTACAAGATGGTGATCTTTGAGAATTATGAATGGTAACTACCGGATCCATGTTGATTTTGTCCATATTTTTAGGCACTGATTTGATAATTTCTGCATTTGTGGACTCTTGAAATGTGAACTTGAAGAAATCATGTTTCCATCCTAAATTAGCATTATGGAGTTTTGGTGCTGATGTGGCATCTTGATCTTGTTGATTTACAAGAAATTATTTTAGGGAAGGAATTGTTAATGTTAGAGTTTAATGTGAGTTGAATGGAAGGTGCGGGGGCGGTAGCCCCTTGCTGGGGGTTCGGGTGTGAGAGCCCCCGAGCCAATTTTTTTGG